>JAJVSH010000416.1:0-14211 GCA_021460005.1 Tetramorium alpestre | reverse complement strand
TCATTACGATAGATCACCACGAAAATTTCATCGTACAAAAAGTTATTCATACGCGACAAGTGTAAACATAGTTATGAATTTATTTTAACACCTATAATATGTCTTGAATTATTATTTTGTAATATGATCCGATATTAATTTTGCGTATGTTTTATACAAATAGAGATTTTGCATAGAAGCAGAAATAATTTTTTAATAAAAATATCGCACATTTGTATAATAATCTCAACATTGTTCAAAGAGCCCGATTCGTGAGACCACCATTATCACTTGTCATAACACCGTGCCTGAGCGCGCGAAATGACAGCTCTACGATTAGTGAAGTTTGACTTCTGAAGTTGAACTTTAATCGCGATTATTTTAAAAACTATTATAACCTCGACATTTTTGTATTAGACTTTTCGTCTTAGAATATTTCAAAGAATCTGCTTTTAAGAGGACATCCGGTGGTTTTGGGATATCCTGTATACATAGGTCAACATGATCTTTATACTTTTCTTCTTTCCCAAACGAATTATTGCATTTTTCACATATGTAGCGTTTTTCACGTCGCTTTGTTATTTGTCCTTTTAACAAGGCGCTCATATTTTTTTATTCCAAATTTCCAACTACATGTCCTTTCCACATTAAAAGGTGTATACATTTTCTATTTTGATAATTATTACTTACTCTAGCTTGACTAATAGTAAACTTATCATCATTCTCATCTATTCTATGAACATTTATAGCTATATCTAAAAGATCTCCATATTTTTCCATATTTTCTTTTATAATTTGAACTTGATAATTCATATTTAAAACTTCATACTTCGATATATTATATTTAGGTCTATCAGGATTATCACTAGCAAGATTAAGTATAATTTCTAACGCATACTCAAAGCATCTGAGATTTTCTTGTTTCTCACATTTAAACTTATTAGTTTTAGTATTGTTAACATTAATATAGCATTTTTTTGCTATAATATAATCGGGTAATTTAACATAAGTATGTTTATCAAACTGTAAATCAAGTTGAATAACTCTGCTAAACACATACTTGGTATTTTTTGCATTAAAGTTAGCAAATTTATTTAAAATGTTCTGATGCTGTAACGATGCCCTTCTGGTACGTTACTAGTCGACCGGATATCTGTCAGGCAGGGCGGAAAGGCCCGTGGGGGTTGCCTCAACCCTTTAGCACTCCGATCGACTAGGGCGGACCTCCCGGCAATCAAGACCTGGCCGCCGAACTCAGCCGAGCGCCAACGGAGGCAACCGAAGCATCGCTGCGGCGATTACCCCACGCGCGCCTCCGTCGATGACGTCTGCACCCCACTCGTCGTCCACCTCCCACCACCCGAAAATAGGGTATATAAGACCCTAGCTCCAGAGCTACTCCACCAGTTCCGATCAAGAATTGGCCACAGGTCGCTGGGTCTGCTCTTGATACCCGGATCGATAACCGGCAAAGCTCGTAGTCGTGCTCTGCCCGCCGAATCATTTCGGCATCGATCACCGTTCCTGCCGAGGCGTACGGTAGACTCGTAAGAGCTGCCCCCGGCGGGTCGTTCCCCGCCACACCGCCTAACACTAGCACTCCAAGATCCATCTTGGTCCATAAGGTACCAACCAGGGCGTGGGCATACATACGCCTCCACCGGAATATCCGGTGCTACCGAACCAACTAGATTATTAAAACATGCCGCGGAAACTAAAAGCATCAAGCGACAAAGAACAGCGTATTCTTCAATCGGGTAATAGCCGCTGTGCGCCTGCGTCGACAAAAACTTGTTATTTAGACGCGGCACGTGCCGCCTGCCGTCGCGTCAAAACACGCGCCGTCTACCGCGTGCGACCAGCAAGGCCGAACAAGTGTCGCGACAAACACTTCGTTGAATTCCATTTCGCGAATACTTATACTATTTTTCTCAGCGCGCCGAACTTATATTTCGCTCCGCGTAGCAATTAATCCGTCACATATCCACTCATTATATTTTTCTATCTTTTGTTACATTAATTATTTTGGTTAAAATAAACTCTCATTTAACTATCCAATTAATATCTCATTTAAAGATCTTGGTCACTCTTTACATCCCGGACCATACGTCCTCGCAAACACGGCATCCAACGAGCTAGTCCGTTGCGAAGGATCGGTCGTTTCAATGCATAGATTCTATTGCATCTGAAATTAAATCTTCGGATAAAATATGTTTATTATTACCATAAATATGTTTCATTACACCAATTACATTACCACATAAATCCAATTCTTCATATTGTACCAATGCTACCAAGTTTACAGTTACAGCTTTTTCTAAATCCAGTTCGTATTTTATCTTCTACGTATGGTTTGGTTTGGCTAAGAAATACACTTAAATCGAAATTATTTTTATCAGAATAAAACGTATAATCAACAATCATGTTGTTCTAAGCACCATTGGCTCTCACAACTTTTACTTCTTCTTTGTTATCAAGCCTGGAGAGTGCTGGTAATTCCTTTGATTTACTTATAATTTCATCTTTTCTTTTTCTTGGGTAACAAAAAAACATCATTAAAAGGAAAATTTTTGTTAATGCTTCTTGTTAATATGAAGTTAATAAGATCTGACTTGTTTCTATATTTACTATAACCATCTAAAGCATTATCTTTTGAATATTTTTGTAAATCAGATAATTTCATTTGACTTAAGGAGTCATATTCGTTTTTCGGCCCTGAAAAGTGGTCCAATAATTATGAGGGATTGCTAGAAAACTATTAGACCGATTAAGTTGAATCTTTTTTTATTACAAAGAGTAAGTTTTGCAGGAAAGGAAACGTATATACAGGGTGTCCGGTAAAGATTGAATCAACGCTTGTGAGTAGATAGAGCGGACTAAACTGAGTCGAAAAGTCCTGTATCATTTTTCAATTTTCGCAATAATTAACGAGTTATTAATTGTTAAAAACTGGAAGAAGGAATAGACAGCGCGGTGCGTGAGACGTGAGAGCGGCAATGGCAGCACGCAATGGCAGCGGCTCCTGCCCACATCTCTATTCAATACATCATCGATGGTGTGTCGGACGATGAAGCAAGCAAAACGATTTTGTATAACTCACAAACGATCCGCGAGTTAAAGAAGAATTTTGAGACCTATGAATTATGAGACCATGAAAGAGAAAGGGCAGCGAAAGAAGACCGGAAAGAAGAGCCAAGTCAAAGCTGATGCCAAAGATGCGAAAGGCACGCAGCCGAAATCAAGCAGCAAACAAACGGATAAGAAACATTGTTTCAACTGTGGTTCAGCGGAACATGAAGTTAAAGAGTGCACGAATACCAGCAAAGGACCGAAGTGCTTCAAGTGCAACCAGTTTGGGCATATAGCGTCAAAGTGTTCGCAAGAGGAGAAGAAAGAATCAAAGACGACCGCCGTAAATTGGGTGACTAGTATCGATGACAGATGTGTTCCAGTCGATGTCGCCGGATCCCGATACTCAGCTCTGATAGATACGGGTAGCGATGCAAGTCTGATGCGAGAAGATGTACGAGAAAATTGGCAAACCTGGAATGGGCCGTACGACACGAACTCTGACGGGCCTAGGGAATATTTCTATTCAGCCCAAGGGCGCTTTACATCTGAAGCTATCTCTCAACGGCAGGGAATATGAAGTTGAGGTGCTCGTAGTTCCAACGAGTGCGATGACGCCCGACATACTGTTGGGAAGAGATTTCCTGTGTCAAACGGAAATTATAATACAGAAAGGGCGAATAGAGGTTAAGCCGACGAACGACGACGTCACCGCCGGGCAACATCAAGAATTGTCCCCGAAAGCAGTCCAAGATGAGCAGAATAACCTCACGGAGTGCGAGGAATTAGCCGCAATCAATTGCGTTACAGCGAATGAGATCAACGTTGCGGAGCCATACAGGAGCAGGTCGTCAAAGTAATCACGTTGTCACGGACGATTGTGATGTTCTCGACACGGACGGTAGGTTTGCACCTCCGCATCCGCTTTCAAATGATCGGGCAATTTATCCCACAGTAATTCAACGAAGTCACCAAACTCGCGTAAAAGAACAATCTTCGGTATATATTGCAACTGCTTCGCGAATAGATCGAGAACGTTGTGCTTCGCCGTCAATGAGAGAAACATTTTGATGACTGTGAGAAAGGATCCGTCGTTCGGAGTATAAAAAGTTCGATCGTATGTGACGCACGCGCATAAACAGTAGTGATGCGATTTATACGACAATCGCAATAGATAACGGTATCGAATCTCGACCGCAGATCGCAACTAATATCCGGTGTTACGGCCAGAGAGACAGGTCGACACAGTACTTTGCTGCTGAGTGCGATACGTTGCATCGTGTGCGATCCTTCGAACTGCGGTAAGACAAACGTTCTGATAAGTTTACTGGAGAGCCCGCACGGACTCCGTTTCGAAAATGTATTCGTGTATTCGAAATCAGCCGAAATATCGATATCTCGAGGAACTGCTAGAATCGATAGACGGAATCGGTTATCACGCTTTTTCGAACAATAGCGACATCGTACTGCCCAACGAGGCGCTTCCCGATTCTATATTCGTGTTCGACGACGTAGCATGCGACAAATACGATCAGAGAGTACTTCGCCATGGGTAGACACTCGAGTGTCGATTGTTTCTATTTGTGTCAGACGTACGCCAAAATACCGAAGCATCTGATACGCGACAATGCGAATGTATTGATTCTGTTCAAACAGGACAATACAAATTTAAAACACGTATACAACGATCACGTGAATACCGATATGACATACGAGGATTTTTGCGCGTTGTGTCGCGAATGTTGGCGACGCAAATACGGATTCGTAATGATAGACAAGGACAGCGGATTGCGGGACGGTAGATATAGACGAGGATTTAACGACTTCGCAGTACTGTAGAACGATCAGTAGATTCTCGAACGTCGCGAAAGAATCGACGAACGATGAGAGGTACCGCCGAGCAGGAGGAAACGGTAAGAGAGATCGCTAAGACACGAGCGTCTATTCTCAAGAAACACAGAGCTTTAAAGACCGGTAAAATGGAGGAAGAACTCGTTCTGGAGAAGAAGTTTAAACCGATCGTCGAACCTTTGAAACGAATCGTCGAGAATACAGGACGAGAGAGGGACGCTGAGTCATCGATACGCGACGATAACGTCGTCATCGAGACGAAACCGTACATCCTTGCCGGAGCTACGAGGAAGCGATAGTGAGAACGATAACGATAACGATAACGTGGGTGACGCTGAAAACCCCGTGCGAAAGATAATGAAAGTGAGGGGGAGAACAAAACGCCTGAACGGCACGTCGATCGCATCTACTCCGTGAGGCTCGTTAGCGGTCGGTTTCACACCGACAGAATCGCCGCACGCTGTCGGTTCGACGTCGTTTCCGTTTCCGCCGACAGAGGAAGAAGAGGTTTTTCAGGATTCACCGTCACCGACGCTCGAGACATCCGTCAGACAGTCTCTGCAGACGTATCAGGATCGCGATATCTTGAACAGTCAGCTGAGACCGTTAGGACGTAGATACGTGAGTGCGCTTCTCAGCGGTAGTAGAAGCACCGAGATCGACAATGTATACGGAGTGTATCTCGGCGATAGCGGCACGATGCTCGGCCACAAGATGTTCAAGATGAAACCGGATGACTCTCTATCGGTGAAAATATATATGCGGGCACACCTGGATTGTACGAATTGATTTTCAAGAAAAATCCCAACGAAACGATTTACACGGAGGAGGACCTGCAAATATATGGGAACATACTGTTAGACACGAACGCCTACAGACGAGGCCGCAGTCTGGATACGCTGATAATGAGCAACAAAGGGTACAAGTACAAAGAGATCATAGCCTCGTTACTATTCGGCGAGAAGAAAAAGAAGGGCGCAGGCGTGCCATCGAATATGAAATTGACAAAGAACGCGATAGATTATGTTCACTGGGACGATCCAAACGAAATTGGTTGATCGTCTTCGATTACTCGATGCTTCTCGACAAGCGGGTAACAATTCACATGACAACGAGATGCTATCGATAATCGAGGAACTCCGCGAGGCTGGATTCATCATAAATTAGATCGTCATGTTGATCCAGACGGCAGTGCGAAATCGACGAAGGTAGTGGCGCGATGTCGGTGAACAAGTTCGGAACGTCTCTCGGAGAAAGAAAACGACAACAAGGGTTAAAAATCGAATCCTTGAAAAATTTCATAAATAATAAAGCACTCTGCCTGGATACGGATGACTACGATGCGCGAGATCGCAAGATACGTGTCGCCGCACCGGAGAACGACTCCGATATGACCAACAGGAGCTACAACGAGCGTATGATTCAAATTCTGAGAGGTGAGATCGATAGAGATTCGGCGAAACGAATAAGAGTCACGTCGACCGCGCGATCAGTGAGATTAGAGACGAAATCAACACGACGAGCAAGACTTGCGGCGATTATAAGCGAGAATTGAGTACCACGATCGATACATTAAACAACAACGTGGCAGCAGCCCTGGAAATAATGAAAAAGAGCAACAAAAAACTGGCCGAAAGAGTGAACGACGATGCGGACAAATTTTCGAAGAGAATGGAGAGCGTTGTCGAATCTAACAAGAATATCGGGATAGCCTTGAGAATAGTGAAAAAAGCTAACGATAAAATTGTCGAAAGAATGAACGACGATGCGGGCAAATTTTCGAAGAAAGTGGAAAATTTCGCTGAATTGTTGTCGAACAACAATGAAAAATTAAAAACATTACTGATATCGTTAACAACGTTGCGAGAAGATTTTTCAAAAAAGACGGACGACGTGACGAAAAAGATAAACGACAATGCGAGCAAGATGACTGACGCTTCGAGGAAGATGGAAAAATACGAAAAAGGACAACGACGCTACGAGAAAGGTGGATGAAAATACAAGGAAGGTTAACGACGCTGTAAAAAAGGTGGACGAAAATACGAAAAAAATGAACGACGCCGTGAGAAAGGCGAACGACACCACGAAAAAAGCGAGCGACGTGGTAAAAAAGACGGACGACGCTGTGAGAAAAGTTAACGAACTATCGAAAAAAATCGACATCTCGAAGAGAATGTCGACGAACGACCCAAAGATAACCAAAACGCTGTTGGATAAAGAGGAAGAATTTAAAAGGTTAATAAACAATTTACGAACAATGCACATACCCACGTAGATCGACTTGTCGAATTTCACCTCGAGTTTGCGCATTTCGATAGCGACCAGATTTTCCGAGAAAATACCAGGTCTATACCTATGAAACCGGAATTTTTTCATTGAAATAAAAGACGTAAATTTGGAAAAATGAATTCAAATTGTTTATTCAAAATATTTTCCATCGCTAGCTACACATTTTTCCCATCTTTCGGGCAATTTGTGGATTCCGCGCCAAAAGAATATTTCCTCCTTCGAAGCAAACCATTCATTGAGCCATTTTCGGACATCCTCATAAGAAGTGAAGTGCTGCTCAGAGAGCGTGGCCCATCGACGAAAACAAGTGATAGTCGAAAGGTGCCAAGTCTGGAGAATATGACGGGTAGGGCCTCTCACTTGATGTTCTTCAAATAGTTACGGACGACTAATGACGTGTGTGCTGGTGCATTGTCATGGAGGAAAATCAGGCTGTCATGTCTTTCCTTAAATTCTGGCCTTTTTTCGCGAATAGCACGGTGTAACTTGATTAGTTGTTAATGATAACGATCGGTATTAACTGTTTCTCCAGGTTTCAACAGTTCAAAATAAATTATGCCCTGCTAGTCCTACCAAACGCACAGCATTGTCTTCTTTCCGATTTGGGTTCGGGGTCGATGTCAATGGTTGGCCGGGGTCAACCCAAGATTTTAATCGTTTGGGATTCTCGAAATAAATCCATTTTTCATCCCCAGTCACGATCCGATGCAGAAACGACTTTCTATAGTATCTGGAGAGCAGCATTTCACAGGTTGTTTTTCTGTTTTCTTGTTGTCTTTCATTGATATCATGCGGTATCCATTTTCCAATTTTCTGGATCTTTCCCATTTTTTTTAAACGTTCGGACATGACTGTTTGTGTCACATGTAACTGATCCGCGANTTGTTGTTGGGTTTGAGTGTCATCCTCGTCCAACAATGCTTGCAATTCGCTGTCTTCAAACTTCTTCGGAGGTTTTCCACGGTCTTTGTTGGTAACATCAAAATCACCACTTTTGAACTTCTTAAATCACTCGAAGCACTACGATTTGCCAAGAGCATGTTCACCGTAAGCTTCTACAAGCATTTGGTGCGACTCTGCTGCCGTTTTCTTCAAATGAAAACAAAACAATAGCGCTCCCTGCAAATCGTGATAATTTGGCACAAAACTCGACATTTTCAACGCTATTAAAAACTATGTTGTTGTATGAATGCTGTCCCTTTGTAAAGTGTGTACGTTTGTCAAATGTCAAAACAATATGTAGCGCGAAAGAAAAGGTTAGAGTATTAACTACTCTGAATACTAGAGCCATCTACTGACAAATTCCGGTTTCATAGGTATAGACCTGGTACACTCCTCAACAAAATTATCGCAACACTTTTATTAATCAAAATTTTATCTTTTTTCAATTGATCATAACTTCGTCAATTTTTATCGTATCATGACAATTTTTTTTATTTTATAGGTAATTATTTTTAAGGAAAAATTAATGCCAAATGGATGCGACTCGATAACATATCTCCATGTTTTAATAACGTATGAGCACTTTTTTTCTCTAAAAATTAGATTGTTTGACGCGCTACATGGATCGGGACGATTTTTTCTTGGAAATATTAACCATCGCGAAGTGTACATTTTAACAGGCAATTTAAAAAAAAATCGAAATCTGTACGACCTTTTTTGCCTAAGTTATGTTATTTTGAAGTTATTCATACATTTTTCAGCGAATACCAGCATTACCCGATGCGCACCGCGAGGAGGTTGCCGGTTGAATTTTGCGCATCATTTTGGCCCTGAAAAGGTCCGATTATGTATGCAAATCGTTGGGTAGACGATTGCGTAACTTAGAGAGGCCTTCTGCCAATCTCCAAGAACTAGAGATAGCTCTGAATAAAATATAGCACGGAATACCTCTAGTTCCAATCAGAGCTTGCATCAATATGCAAGAGCATTTAGAAGAAGTTATCCTACCGAGGTGGCAATTCGCGATATTGATTGCATTTTTCATTTACACGTTCTGGCACACGGCAAATAGAGTTTAGAGTCAGTAATTGCGGCAGTAGTGATGAGCCACGGGGTCTCTGATTTGTCATACGATTTGCATACATAATCGGCCCTATTCAGGATCAAAATGATGCGCAATGCGCAAAATTTAACCAACAACTTCCTCGCGGTGCGCATCGAGTAACGCTGATTGCTGGTAGTATTCGCTGAAAAATGTACAAATAATTTAAAAATGGCATAACTTAGGCAAAAAAGATCGTACAGACTTCGATTTTTTTAAACTGCTTGTTAAAATGTGCACTTTGCGATGATTAATGTGTCATTTCCAAGAAAAAATTGTCCGGATCCAGGTAGCCCGTCAATCAAATTTTTGAAGAAAAAAGTTCTCATACGTTATTAAGACATGGAGATACGGCATCGAGTCGCATCCATTTGGCATTAATTTTTCCTTAAAATATAGATAATTACCTACAAAATAAAAAAATCGTCATGATACGATCAAAATTGATGAAGTTATGATCAATTGAAGAAGGTAAAATTTTGATGAATAAAAGTGTTACGATAATTTTGTTGAGGAGTGTACTTCGGCTATGGAAATTTGATTTCGCGATCAGTGTCTCCGTGCCATGTCTACCTTCCCATTTCGTTACTAATTTTACATCGACATGATTTCGTACATTTTCCATAGTTTTATCGAAAACAGCATTATTCATTAATTTATTAAAATTTTTCTCGACATCTTTCTTGATGAGCGTTCTAAATTGTGTATTGAATTCGATATAATCGCGGAGCCATGGAGATTATGCGAATTGTAGTACGTGATGTATCTTTGTGACGCGAAGGCCGTGACGTGTGCACTGCTGCAAATTACGATAGTGGATGACGTAACGCTTCTTATTCATATAGGTTCGCCAGAAGTTTAGCCTGCCGCTTGCTGGGCGGCTTATCGCGCGTCGGGCAAAACGGTAGGTTAATGTGCTCGTCGTGTACACTTTGCGGGTACTCGAAATCAACCTCGAGAATATAACCCGTGGGCGAGTCAGAAGCGATCGCGCTAAAGTCAAAGTCGGCGAGATCGTCGACCCATTGACATTCGGCATAAGGCAACGGCTGACACATTGCCCATCCGTATAAATTATTCACGTCAAAGTACATCAAGTAAGAGGAAGCTTTCGACAGATACGACTTCATGTACTTGTTGTTGACCCGCGCGTATCTACTGGAGCATTGACTTAGACCGCCGCGTATACCGCGCTAAATAAACATAACCATATCAATATCAGTGAGCAGTTCGAAATTTATACGCGTATGTTTAAGCACCGCGTCCCACGTAAAACCGGGTAATGTATAATAATACGCAGGATCAAGATCATAACTCTCGATACATTTGTCGCGGAAATTTTCATAAATGTCGGCCAACAGCAAGACATTAGTTTTCAAATACAGATTGCTGTACTCGCCCAGTGTTCGAATGGAGAACCGCCGCCAGACGTTCGCGTGCATAATCGCTCTCGGCGTGCGCGTAATCGCTCTCGGATACAGTGTCGCCGGTCAAGGAACTGTAAAATGTTTCGCGCGGTGGTAGACACGAGTCCTCCAACTTTTCAACGCAATCAACGTACTCGTACGGAAAGACACCCTTTTGCATCAGTAAATCGAAATTTTCTGCAGAAAGTTTACAAAATTCCTGTCGCAAGATTTGAAGTTTATCCCTACTGAGAAGAGACGCCAGTTTAGAGACTAGCACTTAAAAATTTGTATGAATCGATGAACCGCAACTTTATACAATTTCGCAAATCTGATTTATCTATCGGCGGTGTCTGTGACATGTTTTGTGAATGAAATGTATTTTTTCTTCGTTATTGAAAGCAAATCTATATGTCCATTATATGCTGCGGCTATTTGCTTGATAATAAAGTGTGAATCGTAACCGGATAAATTGTGGAAGACCACAGGAATATAATAAGAAACTTTGTAATTTAAGTTGCAGTTCAAATGCGCGGGACCTTTATACCGACCGATCAAATGGCAATGATCGCGTACTCGAGTATCGTCCGACGCGAACGGTTTTTGGCATATGTGACAATTCTTAGCGCTATGGTATGCCTTCCACTGATCCTTCGACAAATTTTCCATGGGGACATTAGCGAATAATATTCCTTTTACGCGATACGATAATGCTTTGTGTCGGTGAACCACGAGACGCAATCTTTATCGCGACGAGATTGGTACGCGAACAAGGAGTCATCGTACGAATAATGCACGTAATATGCGACACTGAATACCTCGTGATGCTGTTACGCGTATGTAGACGTTGTCGAGTCCTTGTTCGTCTTCTCAAGAGTGCACTCCAAGTCGCCGTATACGACAAATGGCACCCAGTCCGGTCGTAATTTTTGAAGGTCAGCCACTTTTTGTCCTCGCTCGGTAACCTGATCGCGCAGTCATTTATCTGCTGACGGTCAACACCATGGGCCTCCAATTTTTCACTGGAACTGAAGTAGTGTAAGGATCTGGAAAATTATTTTTATATTATTTCATAAGCATAAAAAATTATGTAATTAAAAAAATTATACATACCGATCGCAAAAGTATTTTTGTCCGTTGTGTTTGCTCAACTGCGAGCTCACGAAGCGGGACATATTTCTTATCCACACGAAATGGTCCACGTCGTTGTCGTCCTGTATATACACCAAGTTGATATGCTTCTCCTTCTTCTGGGTGGTAAGCAGCAGGATTACTTTATTCCCAATACCGTCAACATTGATTGAGACGTTATTTAAAAGTTCAAATTATTTTATTTGACTTAGCGTCACCGGGAATATAATATCTTGCACATTGAGAACTGTCGTATAGTGTGGATACGATGATTCTCGTTCCGCCGGATGCAGAGCAGTCACCACCGATTACGCGAAACACGCATTGTCCATTGCTTGCATGTTAATTAATGCTCCCTTAAATTTTATTTCTTGCGATAACTTGACGTAACTTCCCGCGTGCAGCGGATTATATTTGTTTACAGTCGTACGTTGACAGTCAAATTTAGTATACGCGACAACGCCCACCCACTGTCGTGTTCGTGAAACTCTTCGAGGGACGCCAGGATAGGCTCGATGACGCGTTGCTCATGCCACACGTGCAAATCTGACGTACGAAAAAGTTTCCAGTTTCGCGTGTTGATACTTTTATTCGCGCGGTCACAAATTTGTTAAACACAGTGTTCACTTTTACGCTGTTGCACGTCTTCTTAGAACCTCTCGCACTCGCTCGAGCACTATATCACAAGCGTCTTCCAAAAATTGTCGCAGCTCGATATAGTCTGTGTTAATCACCACAATGGTCAAAACACGACTTTCGAACGCGGTATCGATCTCTCGCCAAACGAGTCTCTCCGCGCTGCCATCCGTATAGTCACCACCGCCGAAATGTATAAAGCGTCTCTCCAATAGAGTCTTTGCGCCTAAGAGCCGCGCAATGCTCGACACCACAGATTGTCTATGTCCGATTGAGAGCCGCGGACGCTTGATTCGACTGTGCTCTTCAAGCCGTTGCACGCACTCGTCGCATCGCTGCACCCACGAGAAATATTCAACCAAGGTAGCGACTCGATTGCTCCAGCAGATCACGTTCGATTTGATCCATGTCTTATATCACGTCACACTCTTCTATGAGACACTTGCATGTAACTCGTTCACATGATTTACAATAACATTCATTTTTCCAGAACGGCACAATGATTCCGCTTAAGTATGTCATGATCAATCCAGGCACCTTTATAATCGAATATCTCATTGATTTCATCGAAATTCTCGTTTGAATCGTAAGTTCGCAAGCGACGCGTATGACGATAATTGTCCTTTATTATTAGCTCGATGCAATTGCTCATACCTGCAGGAATCGTGACTGAATCGACGCTGAGAAAAAAAGTAGCTACCGGACGCGCTCACTTGGATCGTCTTTCAGATTCTTATAGCTGTCGAATTTGTTTAGCCGGCGCTTGCTATTGAAATTTCTTAGAAATGAGGATGACGGATGTACGGAAGCATCGCGTATCTAAATATTCGGTAGGAATCGCACGTGCAAAGCAATCTGATATCGACGCTGAAAAAAAGAGTCGCATAGCTGCCAGACATTTTGCCGGCGCTCGTATCCTGATAGCGGCGCCGAGAAACATAACCGTGTTTATAATATTTATTAAACTATAATTCGCGGAAGCGCTATACAAGGCATAAAAGTTCTCCCTTCTTCCCCGCGACGTCGTATCTTGTACTCCGTGACGTCATATCCTATACCTACCCGCGACGTCTTACCCGCCTGTGACGTCATGTCCTGTACCCCCCGCGACGTCATACCCCCTGAGACGTCATACCCCCGCGTGACGTCATACTCCCCCCCCCCCCTAGAGCTCCCGGATCGAAACTCTCCTATACTTCCTACTACGCCGGACAAAGATTGAAATATCGGGATAATCCTGGCAAAATCGGGACGGCTGGCAACCCTGCTCCCCACTCACTCAGTGGGGAGAAGGAAGCAGCTACTTTCTGCGCGCGCTCTGAGACACCTGTATAACTTCGGCCAAAATTAGGTCAAAATCTTTTGCCCGCGAATTTTCCATGTCAAAAAGAACCGAAATATACCAGTAGGTAATAGAGGTCGGTTTCGATCCGGGTCCTCCGAGAGGGGAGCGGGGCGGGGGACTACTCCGCGGGCGAGAGGGATATGACGTCACGGGGGCCGCGGCACGCGGTACGTGTCAAAAAATGCAAACTTTGCAAAACAATGTCAGTCAATGTACGGTCAAGGAGGATTCGCGCTATGACCATGGGGGGGGGGGGGGGGAATCTGTATCATGGCGCGGGGAGAGAACTTTTCTTTCTCGCTCGTCTCCATCTTCGCTCGCGCTCTCACCCCAACGCGTCTCCATTTTCGCTCGCGCTCTCTCGCTCCCACGCGTCTCGCATCTATAACGCTAATATAATAATTACAATGTTCAAACGTATTGATTTACGATTTAGCAAACGATCTCATAAATCATACCTA
>JAJVSH010000413.1:11148-29236 GCA_021460005.1 Tetramorium alpestre | reverse complement strand
TGATATATACCTATTATTCGCATTTATTACATTATGAATATGAAATACCTCGTAAAATATTCACTTTTCGATTACTTTACCTTAATACTTTTAGATGTACAATAATAAAAGGGATCGGTTAATATAAAAATACACGAGGAATTAGGTTCAAAATTTTATAGCATTTTTTAATTGTATTGGTGGATTTTACAATTTTCCATATCTAAGAATTAATACTAGTAACCGATTCCTTTTATTATTCTACATTTTTTGTTTTATTATTCTACATTTTTCTACAATGTTTTGGAAAGCTCTCGAGATACGCTACAAGAATGCAATAAAAAGTAGAAAGTTCCTTTTAAGAAATTGAAAGTGACTTTTACATGACCTTCAACTATCTAAGGTCAAATGACACCATCTTATATCCCCCTTGAAACCATACAACTTTTATCTGAAACATTTTTGCTGAAAATGCTTCATTGAAGAATTATCGAGGTACATTTTTTAAAATGAGACTATATAGAGACTCCTATATAGTTATAAGTATTCTTTTGCTTTATGGAAAAAAGAACATGTAAAAATAAAAATTGTTTCTTAATGTACAAAGAGTAATAAAGTTTCAAAAGTCAAAGCTCGATTAAGAAATCTTGATGCTAATCACATATTTTGTATGCAATTNACGNAAAATTTCAAAACATTCAACATAAATTGATATTTATAATGTCGTCCTCAAAATAGTCAATATGTTTAATAGAATTTCGAGGACGGTCCTTAATGTACACAAAGAAAATGTNTCCCCAAAATATACAATTCTAATAGAATAATGATTTTGGGGACGTCCTTAAAATATACAATTTGTATATAGAACTTTGAAGACGGACCCCAATAGAGCCAAAAGTCCCCGAAGTAGTNAATTCAGAGAATCGACACGTTACAGCTCGAGGGGGTGCCTCGCGGCAACGATACGTTGCGATTTTCGTGCTTTTTTTTTCAGTTCCGAGAAAACGGAAGGGACATTTTTTTTCTTTTACAAATGCGTTCAACCCGATAATGTTTACCCTGCGTGTCGCGGGCGCTGCGTGCCACATCGCATAACCTCCACGAAGCAGTGCGCGACATTTTTATCGCGTTCTTTGCAGTCTTTACTCGGTTGTACAGATTTCCTTAGTTTTGCAAAACGATTATAATGGCAGGATGCTATGACAAGCTGTCCTGGACGGGTGAGTCTTTTTACCGCACGTGATAATCAACATGATACGTTAACGTATCATGTCTTGTTTGATTCCAGAGTAAACAGTAATGCTGACATAGCGTTTTAAACATTGATAGTAACGTTATGTTGGACATATGCTTTAGAAAATATCATAAATAGGTACGATGGATTTTTAAATAAAAATTCTACATTATGGAGTAATTCAATCTTAAGAAAATTTTACAATTTAATCATTGTTGAAAAAAAATTCTACGTCCTTGGCATATTTCTCACATAATTCATATTTTCGTGTACATTGCATATATTTTATTTAAGTATTTTAGAATTGATGCTCTATGCTCTATTACAAATTTATTTGGAATATTAAATATAATAATAAAAATGCTCTAGTCCATAATTTGTTAAACAAGAATATCACTTTATTTTTTTTAGAATCAATGGCATTGCATTATAATTGTATTTCTATAATTGTATAATTGTATTTCTAATAACTTTTTTTTATATTATTGTTATACAGAAGTGCGGGATTTATTGAGAACTTGGAGAGAAGATTCTGAGCGACGAAGTAAAGATGTAGTGGATTTTTGGGAGAATACATTGATGGGAGAGATCGATCGTTTGGGCAATGAAAGTATTATCAATCAATATATATGTTCTTATTCTTAAAATTATCAAAAGTTGTATATATCGTATAATATATAATTTTACTTTTTTTTATTCAGAGTATCTGGTTCTGGAACAAGTATGTGTTGCTGCATTGGATTGTTACCGATTACCATTAGCCGAATATTGTATCAAAATCCTAATGCGTGCCTTTCCTGGCAGTTTACGCGTTCACAAGTATCACGCCATGCATTTGGAAGCATTAGAATTGTAATTTTATAATGTGTCAGCATGTGTAAATATACGTAAAAAATATTTATTTTAATTCTTTTTTTCCATCAATATTTTTTTCAGATACGATGAGGCGATGGAAGTTTTGGATTCTATCATACAAAGAGATGAAACCAATGCTGCGCCAAGAAAACGTCGTGTCGCTATTTTGAAAGCTCGGGGACGCATACCAGAAGCAATCAAAGAGCTTACAGAATATCTGAAAAGGTCGGTGATATTTATTATTTTTGTATTTGAATGCTTATGTATTTTTTAGTTTATAAAATTATATATAATATATAATATATAATAATTATATATAAAGTTATGTGTTAGTAACATTATGTTATGGGATCATTTAGATTTATGAGTGATCAAGAAGCATGGCATGAGTTGTGTGACTTGTATTTACAAGAACAGGAATATTCCAAAGCAGCTTACTGTATGGAAGAACTTATATTGCATAATCCACACAGTCATTTAATTTACCAAAGATATGCAGAAATAAAATATTCTCAGGTAATCACACCCAGGATTTTGATATTTTTATGATAATATTAATTTATGTAGATTAGTAAAAAGTATAACATTAGCTTATTATTAATTAATGATAATAAATACATAAACATTTTTAGATATTTTGTTAATGTAAAATCAATATAAAAAGTTTATATAAATTATGTTTTATTATATAGGGTGGATTTGATAACATGGAATTAGCAAAAGCATACTTCTGCCAAGCTGCGAAATTAAATCCAAATAATATTAGAGCTCTATATGGCTTGTTACTAGTGAGTCTTATTATCACATTACAATGCTAAATTGCAAATATGAAAGTTTATATTTTATATTTATATATTTTTTTAACTATCTAATTTCAGACAACAAATAATATTGCAACATCACCTAAATGTCCTTCATCCAAGAAGAAGGAAGCAATGAAGCTGAGTGAGTGGGCTAGTAAACAAATTGAGAAACAATATGAAAGCAAAGTTTCAAACAAAGACATTAAAAACGTAGAACGTTTATTAGGACAATTGCAACTTGAAGCTTAGGTATTGTGTTATTTAACGATTCTTATATTTATTTTAATTTTGCGAGAAACGTATGTAAATGATATATGTTTAAAGATTATAATGTCGATTTCCGAAGAATTTATCAAACATGAGACTTTAGATATGTTTTTTAACTCTGTAGTTAAAATAAGAAAATCTGATCAGAATACATTCGAACAGTATTTTTTCTTATTTTAAACTTTATTATATAATATACGTACATCACGTTTTAGATAATTTTGTCTTGTTCCAGGTAATTTTGCCAATGTCCATGTACAATTGTATATGTTGATATGTTAGTTAATCTATTAGTAGCATTGTCAAGTTTTAAGTGCACTATACGTAATTATCTTCTGAATATATATTCGTATTTCCGTACTTTATATTGTATATGTTATTAAGTAAATGTTATAACCATTGATTTTATGATTGTCGTCACTCTTTCGACTCTCTGTAACTCAGTCAGTATCATTGTTATTTCATCAATTAAGTATAGGTTATATTTATATATTAATGCAATAAAAACCAGCGTCAATGGATAGGATATGTCATATGTGCAAAAAATATTTATTTCTAAATCGTTGCAATACTCGACTTTTTCCTTTCGACTTTTACTATTCTGTACATAATAAACAAGAATTGCAAAATCAGATAGCCACATTTTAACAAATAACTTTGAATAACTATATATTATCTCATAAGATAAATAAAATTAAAAGGAAAGATTTAGAATATGTGTTTCTGTTTCTTTATATAATACAAAATTACTTTACAGTCATCTTTCAGTAATTTCCTTATTATTACGTTCCCACTCCTCTCGTCTTTTTGATCTTTCTGCGGCTTTCCTCATTCGTTTCTCCTTTCTTGTTTCCTCGCGCAATGCAAAATACTTCTCACGAAAATCAATTAAATTCATGATAACGCTCTCGTCAGTTGCCTGTTATAAAAAATTAAATAATATTCTTGATAGATTTAATTACATCAGAAAAAAATGCAAGATTATAGAAAATAAAAACAGCCTCTCAATTTTAATTAAAAAAAAAAAAAAAAGGAATTATTTCTATAATATATCTATGTAAGAATCCCATCCTAATTCATGTTTATATCTTATCTAAGAGTTTCTAGCTGTGAAAACTAAGAATTAATAAAATTGGTTACAGTTAATGCATATATATACATACCTCTGGCTCTTTAACTTTCTTATAGGTTAATAATCTTCTACTAGTGTAGTTGCTCAATACTTGTTCGGAATTGGCTATCAGCTCTAAACAAGAATGCGCTGGTAACTGATCTTCCATGTACTGGTCTCTAAATCAAAGATTTGACAATATATTTGTCTAATTGGTAAGATAATTAGTAAATGCTTATAATTCGTAATTTTGCAATATTTCTTTACATATATAAATATTATATATATATATACCTAAACAATGGATACCAACAGACCAGTCTGCCTTGAAGTCTCAGATGTTTCGCAGAAAAACATAATAAGTCTTTATATATTTGATTCAGACCATAAACAATCTTTGAAGGAATGTGAGAGGTTGCTTGATGTTCCTCTATCACTGGATTAATTTTCATAGTACCTATACGCTCTGTAGCTTCCCTTATACCATAAGGTGCTGCAAAAGAAATGTTCTTTTCTTAAATTAAATTTGTATCATAAAATGTAATTTGCTTTACTCGGAAATCTGAAAGAGTTTCCGTAATTTTAATTTGAATATTTTATGTAATATTTACTCACGATCCGTTATGATAGCATCTATTCGTAAATCTGCTCGCCACAGTGGATATGAAAAATCTGCCACCACAACATCGAGATAATGAGAACTCATTCCATATTGATGCATGTTTGCTGCGATACTCTCGTCTTTTTCCCTTATCTAATATATTCAATACAATAATCATTCAATTATTTAAAGGAATTTTTGTGCTATTTTGTGAATTAAATTGATAACTAATTTTATATACAATAGAGAAATGATAATGAAACTCTTTAAGAATACCTTTTGTGATATCCGTGTAGGTCTCGTACGACCGTGAAGCATTAAAAAATCTATATCTGTTCCAAATGTATATCCTCCAAATTGTGATGCAGCAATTAACAAGGAGCCTGTCCCCACAAATGGATCGAAAACTAAGTCTCCATTTCTAATTTGTGCCTGGTTTGCCATTATCAACGACAGCTGGGGATCCATTGACGTATTTCCTATAAATTTCCTAGTTTTTAGTGATAACTTTTGAATTAACTCTCGCTGACCATCCGCAATCTATAATAAAATGATATTACTATAAATAATGATTAATATAAAATTACATTACTCACCCATCTTCCAAAGAAATATTCATGGGGTTCTTCAGGAATGTTATTAGGATTAAGTCCATAATATTCTATATAATACAGAGTAATATCCGGATTTTTCAATTTAACTGGCCCTTCAAAGGGTAAATAACTGAAAGACTTCCCCCAACATTGCATTAAATTAATAGCATTACGTTAATTAATCTACATATATTATTAAATAATTATAGTTTATTACAGTCTTAGGTTTAATGGTAAAATAAAAAATATAATCGAGAAATATTACCAACTTACTTCGATTTTATTTATTTTCTCACGTTGTGAGAAATGTTTGCAGAAAGTCTCCACTACAATCTTAAATGATGTTTTCTTATCTCTGGCCATAGCATCCGAATTTCTGACTGAGTAAGTCTTCAGAGAATTGTGTAAGTCCTCATTTCGTTTATCTTGTGCCCAAAGCTCCAAACAGAAGCGCAACGAAACTGCTCTATTGGCGACTTGACGCACTACATTTTCATCAGGTAAAGTCACAATCCAATAAGGCTGAAAAAATTTTGATAAATCTATTTTTCTGTAGTGCACATTATTTATTTTGGATAAACTTCCGAAAAGTCCCCAAAAAATTGGAGGTGAGAGCTTTTCGGAAGTGCACCCTTTATTTTAATATATGTTAATTTTCTTTTTATTAATTTTTACCATTAAAAAATTTGGCATTGTTCTATGTAAGTTGTATATTAAGTTATATCAGTTTAAAATACTATTTGATATTTGTATTAATATAACATTTTCACAAATGTTATATTACAACCAGAATTTTCTCAATTGAAAATTATGTATAAAATCATTTTACAATTATTCTTTTTTAGATTATGTTATCATAACATAAATTGCAATTAAAAAATGCTTCTTGCAAAGAAACCGCTTCTTAATCTGTATCAGTATGAATATGTAATTTTAGAAAAATATGTTGTGTATCATCATATGTGTTTAATAATTCTCATACTTCCTTACATGTTCCTTCGATTTCGTCATTGTACATGGATTAATGTTAAACATGTCAAATATAGATTCCATTTCCTGGAAATACAATAAGTATGAAAACGACATTTTTGTACAGAAATAAGAAGTAAATACAATATTAGGCACAAAGAAAACATTGCATTGTTTTTCTATGCAAAATTTAAAATAAAAATCTTTGCTTATCGCTATTTAGACTATATAGATATTCTTTAAAGATGAAAGTGTAAATTTTTCAATTTTTACAAAGTATGAAATGTTTTAAAAAATTTGACATACCAACATGTTGAATATAATAGCTACTTTAGTAGTTTAAGAAATCATTCTGTAATATATGATTATTAAGTTTGACGAAAAAAATACTCACGGCCAATCGGAAGTCAACATGTTCGTGAGCGAACCAAAAAAGATATTTTTTCAATTGCTGACTACTCATTTTTAACATCACTCAATATCACAAATCGTTACATCAAGTACTACATTAAATCACATTAAATGAAGTTTCATGCGCAGAGCATGTTGTTGTTGATAGTAACCTAACCTCAATAGACTGACGCGCGTTCAAACAGTTAACTATAAATTCCACGAGATTAGAAAGTTCAGTTATTCTGATTACACGATTGATAAATCACTAGAAATGCAAACGTGGCTGCATTCGCGATGTGGGTCAAAATAATCCGATCACAATGATCCGTATGCGTGATTGGCCATATTGTAATACAAATCAAATTTCGCCAATCACGTGCACAGATCATTTTGTCGCCAATGCTTTTTTCTTTTTGCAAAAAAAAAAAAGAAACGTCATTGTAAAATGCAATTAATTCTTGAAAGACGGATATTTTATTTGAATGTAATATTTTATATAGTATATATAATATTCGTTAACATTGTGGAATTAATGGACGTATCTTTCAACTGTGTAACTTGTCATAAAAGGAAGAAAAAGAAAACGTGAGTTACATATTGTCATGACATGTACAGCTAATAAAATAAAAATATTTTACATACTAAAATTTGCGTCATTTTGTAAAAAAAAAAAGGAAAAAGAGAAGAATGTGTATTTTATTTGTGCATAAATGACACGTACGAGAGTTCCGCGACAAAAACATATTTATGAAACTCTTTATTTGAAATAAAAATTTTTGTACATATTATATTTTAATAAAATGCGATAACATTTTACTGAAACTAAAACTATACATTATTATTATATAACAGATTATATAATATGGGATGTGATGAACATATTATTATAAAAATATTTGTACAGAGATACAAATACAATTTTATTTCGATCTATCTCTTGTTAAAATATTATAAAGCTCTTTTCTATGCTCACCGATAGTGTTATACAATTTTTCGAAAAATCGTTTGGCAGATTGCTCTAGAAACGTTTTTCTTCTTATAACTGCGTCTAATTTGTCTTGTGCCTCTTCTATTTCAGAATCTACCGCTTGTGTATTTGACATCATATCCTGCATTTCTTTAATTTCGTTTCTTAGATCTTCGATCTGTTTTGTAATTTTGACTTTTTCTTTTTTCATTTCTGCCTTCATTTCATTAATGTGAGCTATTTCTTCCTTCAATTTATTTTCATCCGGTAAAGATTTAATTTCTTCTTGCAATTTCTCCAACTTAATAGTGTCAGAATGAACAAGAGATTCGGTTTCGTTGCATTGCTTCATCAATTTTTCTTTGAATGTTTTTATTAAAGAGACCTTTTCTTTCATTACATTCATCATCTGCGGATTCAATAATCCTTTTTCTGGAAGCTTTAATTCATCGAAATTTAGATCAACATCATTATCAATATCCAAAAAGACCTTTTTATTATACGCAAATATTGCTTTATTCAGATCATTATTGATGGCTGCTAACTTTATATCTAAAGTATATTTTTCCTTTTCAAAGTCTTTCAAATGCTCATCAAATTGGTGTATGTAGTTTTGGATCTCTGTGCATTTTTTAACGATATTTTCCTTTTCAGTCTTAGACATGGGTTGATTCTTCACAACTGAATTTAATTCTTCATATTTCATATTACCTATCCGAATTTGCTCATTTAAAACTTCACGTTCTGTATTTAACTGAGTCGTCTCAGTAGAAAGCTTGTTTGTATCATCATCCATGGTTCTAATGTTGTTTAATTGTTGAGATTCCTTGGCGCGGAAGGACGCTAATGTCTGTTGTAAATGTTTAATTTTTTCATCCCATTTCCACGATTCTTCTTCATGCATCTGTAACTTTATTTCTTCTTCTTCCAATTCTTTATGTGTCTGAGTAACAGCCTCATCAGTAAGGCCTTGTTGAATTAAAATTTTTTGTAGATATTCTTCCAATATTTTTGCTTCTTCGTCGAGTTTTTCGTCATTCCAAGCTTTATAGCACTCCAACAATGCTTGAAACTCTTCCTTGTTGCAACTTTGAGCTTGCTGCTCCGTTCCTGTGAACGGTAAAGTTTTCAGTTCGTATCTCTCGGACGCGATTTCTTTCACTTTACATGCTTCCACCAACCAGCCGATCCAGCCGAGAACATACGGCCATGAATGCATTGCATTGGCAGTCTTCAGCCACGATTTCGTCATCATGCCAGGATAGTGTAGTTTCTTCGCGTATTTCGGCAATTCATCGATGTAATTCGACATCGTGAGATCATGCTTGACATCGAAGCAGTTTAATAGGAAGCCAGAGACCTCCATGAACATCCTCAGTGTAATTGGTTTCAAACTGCCATTGTCATTTAACATTGATGACTGCTTCATATAAAAGAAGAAGTCATCTATTTTGTTTAGCAGGGCCATTTGATAAGTTTTATCCATTAGAGGCCTTGTATCCTTTCGAGGACCTTTAGCTCCCACGCTGCTAGCACGGTCGCCAGACGGTGATCGACCCACTGGTAACGACACATGTATTCTGCTAGAACTTGCTGTAAGCGCTAAGCTTTGCACGTTAAGCTTGGTGGAAATTCTTACTGGGGTGACTGGAGTTGTTGGTTGTAGCAATGGAGTTCTGCCTACACATATACATACACACTTAAATTGAATATAATTTAAATAAAAAAATTAGAATTATATAGAATTATACATTTTGAATTAAATAAATCTTTGCTTTAAAGACACATTTTTATCTTGGTTCATATCAAGTAATTAGAAAAGACAGAAATTTTGAATACTTATATATACATACACACACACAATGTTACCCCAGGAAAAACAGAAAGTCATGATAATGTCAAAGTGACATCAAAATGACGAGGATATGATTACAAAATTCACCTTTCAATTATAATTTAATCATTTTTTGTCATTTTTACATCATTCGAGGTCACTTTGACATTATCATTCTGTTCTATCCGGGCAAGATCAAAAGTGGCCTTTTCCTCTATTAAATTGTGCAAGGATTATGCCATACTTTACCTGTGGCTTTCAAATATGATTTTCTGCCGAGCGATCCCGCGCGGTCGCTGGAGGAGCTTCGAAAACGTGGCCTGGGAATATGAGAGTTCTCGCTGGTCGAGATTCCCTTCGATTTCAACGTTTGCGTCCTTCGTTGATCGTTCCGCGTCAAGCTCTTGTCGTCCCGTTCGATCGCGGATTTTCTTACAGGATTGCTGGACGATCTACGCCTGATCGAACTCGGCTGCATGATTATCTTCGTACGAAAGGTGCCTTTACACCTTCCGCGAAACTTTTCAACAACGCGTAAACACCATCACTGGGATGGAATTTGAATTTTCAGTTGCCCAGCTGAGCTCAGCGTCGCCAATCCAAGACGGCAAAATTTTCCGACGTATTTTCCTCTCTCACTTTGGGCTGCGTTCGCAATGTAGATCGAAATGAACTGTGCGCGTGATTGGTCAAATTTGAATTTTCATTATGCTTTGGCCAATCACTCGCACGGATCATTTCGATGCGCACGCAAGTCCTTGACATCAAAATACTTAGAGTTTGTTGTTTTTTAGCTGAACTCTCTGTACTTTTCATCTTTTTCTCTCTTTAATATTTAATTATATATCTTTTATTTCAAATTCAGAGAAGGTTAGAAAGATATTTCGGTTGTATCTTTTATATTTCCGCTTAATTTTCTCTCTTCAAAGTCGTAAAATATAATACTATATTATTTCGCGCGTGCATGAGGAGAATTATTTTCGTTATGTCAGATTAGATTAGGTTAGAATACCTCGAGATGAAATAATATAAACAAATAGCGGAGTCCAAAATATATGTGATAACAAGTGGATTATTAGCTCTATTCACCTTGGTGATAAGTGTCTGATAGCCGCAGAAGCTAGGCTAATGGTACATTAAATATAAAAAAAAAAAGTAAACATTACGCGCAGCCGCCTATCTCACGTTAATTAATGTCCACGGAAGGATTTGCATTAATTAGAATTGCAAAGAACTTGTGTTAATTTCCACCAGACTCGTCTCCCTGCGCTACAATTCTCACATTTTCGAAGGATGCTACGAATATTTCGGAGACAGATCTTCCGAAATGTACGGGGCGACAGGAGACTGAACACGTGGTCGCCCCTCGCCACGGCATTTAATTCTACCGTTAGCGATGACAATCACCCGGCGAATGTATTAAAGAAAGAGACGGTAAGTCTCGAGAAGCCTCCTTTAATTGCCATAATTTGAAAATGAAGTTTTATACAAATCGAGATTAAGTGAGTGCACTTTTAGTAAAATTTTTAAGATAGAAGGCAAACTGAGTATTTATTAAATTGACTTTCTAGTTGACAGTTGATACTTTGAAATTGATATCCAATTGACAGTTGATATTAAAATATAATGTGCACATGATATATAAATTTGTTAAATTTTATATTGCATTGAATTATTATATTATATGTATACATGTTTTATTACTTAAAATGCTTTCAAGGGATTGTTTGGCATTCCGGAGCTGAAAACTGAGGATGGCTTTGAAATATTGAAACATCGTGCATTGACAGAAGTCAATATTCTCATCGAGGAAGCGACGAGCAAGAATAGAAAGCGAAAAATGGTGGAAATATTTGATGAATTATCTAATACCCTATGTAAAGTGGCAGACATGGCAGAATTTATTAGGATCGCTCATCCTGATCAACGATACATTCAAACTGCTGAAGATGCTTGTATAACTATTGGCGGCGTAGTCGAAAAGTAAGTACACTTTTGTACTTAATTATTATGTGGCAATTTATCTATGTATTTTGAATTTTCTTTTTATTATATCGTTATATTACTAAAAAATTTTCTTAAAATTTAGATTTTATAAATATGCATGTGGTTTTGTATTTTTATTCTCTTTATTCTATAATAAAAAAAGTTTAAATGATATAAAGATATAATAAAAAATATAGCTTTAATAAACAGGCATTATTGACCATTAATAAGATTAATTTTTAGACTACAACAATTATATTTAAAAATTAAACATTCTGCAGGTTAAACACACATCGTGAATTGTACGATTCGCTAAAAGAAGTAACAAGCAACGGTGATAATCAAGTGACATCTGATATAGACGATCATGTAGCTAAGTTATTCCTATTCGATTTTGAACAATGTGGTATACATCTACCAGAGAGACAAAGAAGAAGAGTAGTCGAGTTAAACGATTATATTCTGCAAGTAAATATTATTTGATTATATCTATAATTGTAAATCTGTAAAAGTGCTCTTTCTTTCCGATCCTTAGGTAGGTCAAAAGTTTATGACTGGCGCCGCTACTGCGAGGACAGTTAATGCCGATATGTTACCAGACGTTATCAAGCAGTAGTAAGTGTGGTAATATAATCAACTATTCGTTTCGTCATTCGATCAAATTCTACTGTTTTATTTAAAACTTTTCGAAGGTATAAGTTTTAGAAAGGTACCTCGTTGATATCGGATACGTTTCACAGTTTTGTATCGGAGAACGGTCAGATATTAGTGCAAGGATTTTACACAGACTCGTCTAACACTGCTGTTCGTGAAGCGGCATACAAACTGTTTTTATTCCCGGATAACGAGCAAGAATATCTGCTGCACGAACTCTTGCACTCCAGACATTTGCTGGCGGAATCTTGCGGATTTGCATCATACGCATACAGGTCATTTCAATTAAAGTATCATTCTTCTTTTGAACGAAAAGAAGTTAATAATTTATTTAAAAATTCGTTATTATAGAGCTGTAAAAGGGAGTACAGTTAAATCACCAGTCGTAGTGAAAGAATTTCTCAATACACTAAACGACAATTTGCAGCCTAAAGCAACACAAGATTTTCAAGAGATGCAAAAGATGAAGAATGCTGAGTCGCGTATAAAACAAGTTTGTATCCATCTGTAGCCATATTGTATTTATAATATTATTTAGAATTATACGTATGGTCACAGTATCAATTCCTATTTCATAACTCTAAAGTTATTTTGTTCTGGATTATTAGGAATTGATGCCATGGGATACTGCCTACTTCATGGCGAGGGCGAAAAGAGCTTGGTTAAACGCTTCTACTACCGAGTTTACTCCATACTTTTCTCTTGGTGCTTGTATGGAAGGTTTAAATTTCCTTACACAGTCATTGTACAAAGTTAAACTTGAATCTGTCCCAGTATTATCCGGAGAAGTATGGGCAAATAATGTTCACAAATTGGCTGTAATAGATGAAGAGGAAGGAATTTTGGGTTATATCTATTGTGATTTCTATGAAAGAGCAGGAAAGCCTAATCAAGACTGCCACTTTACGATCCAAGGTGGAAAGCAACTTTCAGATGGGTCTTACCAGGTATAAGTTGTTGTATATATTATTAAAATAGTGAATTGTTATTTTTTTATTATCAATTTTTTTCTTTCGTATCTTCTTTGTATATGTATCTACATTTGCGTATATTGTGTATCTACAATTGCAGAAATTATGACAATATTATAGCACCGTTATTAATTTCAGATCCCCATAGTTGTACTTATGCTATCACTACCACAACCACGTTGGTCAAATCCGTGTTTATTGAGTCCCTCATCTGTGGACAATTTGTTTCATGAAATGGGGCATGCATTACACTCTATGCTTGGTCGAACGAAATATCAGCATGTTGCTGGTACTAGATGCAGCACGGATTTCGCGGAAGTACCAAGTGTGTTAATGGAATATTTTGCGAGTGATCCTAGGGTAAATATATTCAATAATTTACAATGTATGATTTACTAATAAAATTATTATACAAATTTAGTACTTGATGCTAGTACGACACAATAAATATAATTTTAATTCACCCATATAATCACAGGTTGTATCAAAGTTTGCGAAACATTTTCAAACTCAAGAACCAATGCCAGAAAATTTATTGCACAAACTATGTGCCTCAAAGAATATCTTTTATGCCTCCGAATTACAGAATCAAGTATTCTACAGCATGCTGGATCAAGTATATCACAGTGGTAAATTAACAAAATCTACCACTGAGATTTTAGAAGATGTACAAAAGGAATATTATGGTCTTCCATATGTGAAAAACACGGTACGTATTTTCATTAATTTTTTGCATTTAATTCTGAAGCATAGATTTTTTGCGCAAAAAAGTAAATAATTATAATAGAAGTGCCAAGATTTATATAGAAGAATACAAAAAATAAATTTTAATCTTTTTTATAAAATATATAAATTAATCGTAAGCGTTAATAAAGTTAATAAAGTAAGCGTGGTAACTGAAAGTTTAGCCAAATAAATAGTCGTAAATTTTGCAATAAATTAAATAATTAGAGGTTTCGATTTTTCATTATAATTATAATAATAGTTATAACAATTTTTGTAGTCTTTAATACTATAATTAAAATCTTATTTTGTTTATAGGCATGGCAATTGAGGTTTTCTCATTTGGTTGGATACGGCGCAAAATATTATTCTTATCTAATATCTCGTGCAATTGCAGCATGGATTTGGCAAACTTATTTTCACGATGATCCCTTCTGCCAATCAGCGGGTAATCGTTATCGAAGAGAATGCTTAGCGCACGGAGGTGGAAAACCGGCGTCGCTGTTAGTGTCGGATTTCTTAAACAAGGAAGCTAATGCCATCACATTTGCAAAATCGTTAATGAACGAAGTTGATATGAAAAATTTACGTGTGCAAACGATAAGATAATTCAGTGATGTAAATTTATCTTGTACAAATATGTAGCAGATGTTAATGTTTAAAGTATTATATCTTTGTGTAACAAATTCCTCTCAGTAAACTATATAGAATATATTTATTCTTGTAAAAAAAAAGGATTATATTGAAATGTATAGTTCAGTTTTTAAGTTACATATAGAGAATTGTCTACTTTTATTCTTTAGTGACAAATTTTTACATTAATGTTAATTTTTTTCGTAACAAAATTGTTGCAACTTTTTAATTTCCAATGTTATAGATTTCCAATTATAATTGAATGTCAATGTAAACTCTTAAATTTAATTAAAAAATATATCATTTATGTTGTATAATCTTATTTTTGAAACTTAAGCAGAATATTCTTTTAGGAAAAAAAATTGGAAATGATTAAATTACCGAATTATTAACAAAAATAATATAGTTGGAAAATACACAAAATAATTGGAATAAAACACTATAAATTTTTTTTACATTTCATACTACAAATAAAAATTGTATATTGCAAAACGATAATTATAATGACGTTACTGTTATTACAAAATGGCGTTAATTTTTTATTTTCTTTGTTGTATTTTTTATTATAAGTACAGAACCCCTTACTCTCTATGTACAATTTCATAAATCTATGAGTTATTACAAAAAAATAAGTTTTGTAGTGTCGCACATATAATTGAAACGCAGTATAAGATAATTTATGTGAGAAGATATTTAAGTTTATATACTCTACCTTCACTTCCTGAGGTTATTCCTAAATCTGTACATGGCAACATGAAGTTATAATCTTCCTTGTTCAAAAGAGCGCAAGTGACGTACCAAAACGCTGTTTTGCTGGCAGTACTATCTTCTCTCAATTAAAACAAAGTTCCAATAGTCTCTCGGTATGCATTTACATTGCAAAACTGCATTTGCGTTGACATTTCACAGATTTATGTTAAAACTCTCGGTAGGTTTCCATTGAAATAAGCTAAACATTTTTGTCAGTAAATGTCTGCGTTCATAAAAGTATATTATTTACTAATCTAGTTTATAAATACATGGACACGAAATTATTTAACAAGCCATGATCATGAATGATCATTTACTCTTTTATAATTCCTATTATTTTCCGACATGTAATGATGCGTATGTATCGGTTTTTAATAACAATTACGATTCATGTTCCACTTATTGACGTGTTATTTATCTTACGTCACCGCGTCATTGTATAGTTAAAACTTTGATTCAAGACAAACTGGACACTTCTTTTATATATCTTGTCTAACATGGAGATGCAACACGTTTCAAGTTTTTAAAATCTATTTTCAAGTTATTTTCATCGATAGTTCCAAGAGTACTAAAGAATATTTGAAATGTTAAAAATGTTTTTAAAAACACGAAGACAAGTGAAAAGGTACAAATAATTTGCAGATTTCAAATATAAGTACCACGACAATGTATGTATATGTATATGTGTATACATATAATATATATATATATATATTATAGTATATATATATATATATGTTATATATAGTATAAATATATATATATAGATACATATAGACATATGTTCTTTTATTTTCATTATAAATACTGCACTATGTTGTTCACTTTTTGAATTAACTAATTATATTGCGATTGCACTCTTACTCTCTATTTTTATGATAGTGTCGCAGTATGTATACATTTTGCATTCTTTATTACATTTTCTTAATTGTAAGTATGCTGTGAAAAACTGTGTTGCATAAAAAATTGTTATATTCTAGGACGTTATATCAAGCTTATTACCAAGCCTTTTTTACCTTATTTTGCAAAATTCAGAAACAACACAACACTGGTTAAAGGAGGATTGCAATCATTCAATGTCTCTTACGCACTAAAAATAAAAACGGGGAAATTCACTGAACTGAGTCTCTTTCCTTTTTTTTCCCTTTGTACGAACTGACCACACATGTTATAACTTTATCTCAACAGTCGGATCGGTTATATAATCTCTCGTTTGAATTCGTTCACATTCACGATACAAACACCAATGACCATAGATTCAATTTGCTAGAAAAATCAGCGTTGACTTTATAAATGAATATAACTTTGGCATTTGCTTTAGGTTACGCAACGTAATTGTATTGATTTGCATTATCCTTGTCTCGCTCCATATAGTCTCTATCTATGAGAGACTCAATTCGTTTTTTCAAATCTGCAGGCTGAAAAGAGATATATATTCCATGAATTGTATATAAAAAAGATATTCATATCGCTTATTTACATTGTCTTTATATTATATTAACTTATTGTTAGTTGTATGAATATTATCTTTCTAATAATATTATACATACGATATTACTTCAGATTGAAAATTAAATGGGAATTTTAAGTGAAATGCTTATTTCTATTTTAACGTAAACAAATCATAAAAAATTTATATATACCTTTACAGGAAATTTCAATTGATTATATAGCTCACTGATGAGAAGATTGTGAGTTAGAGTTTTTCTCATTTTCATAATTCTAACGATAGCAGCGTCTATCTGATATTGTCTGTCTTGATATACTCTTTCTTCTGTTGCTTTTTGTTCTTCATTCTAAAAAAAATTTCATATATCTATAAATTAAGAATAAACTCCCCAATCAAGTTTACATTAAAATAATATATAAATAATATATACTTTTTATGCAAATTGTAAAATAAAAAATATAAAATCAAATATTATTAAGTATTATTAAGTACCGTTTCTTTCATTTGGATTTGATTGATCTTAATCCTGAATAGTTTGTTTGTAAATTCCGCGTTGAATACGAATCTATCGTTATCGGCGACATCTCGACCACGTGGATTCTTTTGAAGAACACGAGCTTTTCCACATGCCAAGGATTGTAATGTTCTTCTGAGTTCGCCGTCCTCGATATTTGTAGCAGCTTTGATGTCTTCTAATGAGAGATTATCACTATCGTTGAATAGAATCAAAACCAACGCTTGAAACAGCGATACCTGCAGCTCTTTATTGCCCTATTTTCATATCAAAAATACTTGTGCATTAATTACTAATTGTATATCATGTTGTACAAATAATATCAACTTATTTAATACCTGGTTAAACCATGCTTTCAACACGCAATGTCCTAAAGTTGGCTGCCACTGCAATTTTCGACCACTATGTTTTCCCAAATAAAATTTATTAAATACGTCTTGATACTGCACCATCTCCATCGGTAGAGTGACTTCCATCACTGGATATGTAGGCCAATACCCCATAGTAAGTATAGATACAGTTAGGTCTAGATTACTTGCTACCAACTCACTCTGCAAGTTTCCTGCATACTAAAAATATAATAAAACATTTAAAATAATACATTCTACGGACTGGATTAATAAATAATAAATAACAAACGTAAATTACGTGTACATATAGTCATTAGTTATATATTTAGTACTAAATGTGAAATACGTAAAAAATTCACAAATTGCAAATTAAAATTAATGTGTATATATTGTGTATGTGTGTGTATGTGTGTGTGTGTGTGTGTGTGTGTGTGTGTGTATATATATATAT
>JAJVSH010000042.1:1428738-1443099 GCA_021460005.1 Tetramorium alpestre | reverse complement strand
TATAGAGTTAAGTATATATATTTATTTTTTATTAACAATTAGATTTTGGTAATTATTTAGTATACAGTTCTCTAAACCAATTTTGATAAATTTAGGCTTAATCAATGCGTTTTACTTGAAATGAACAAATCTGGCAATAAAAGTGTTGCTCTTGCCTGCGAAATTTAATTAAAATTATAAATGATTGGAAAGTTTAAATAATAAATTATTTAGAGTATGTACAATTTAAAAAATTATTTTCTTTTTTATCATTTTTCTATAATGTAATAAATTCTACATAATAGAAAATAAAACGTTAAAAATTAACAATGTATTCTTTTTCAGGTTTTTGCGTTTATATTTTACCAAATCAGAAAAAATCGTTTGGAAAACAAAGTGATGTTAAGTTAGAGGGAGATGCTACAGTTAGTAGACTCCATGCAGTAATTTCGGTGGAACCAACAGAAGAATCAGAGGTATATTAGTTCTTCTTAATTTCTAATATATATATATTAGAAATTTCACTATCATTATATTGAAAATGTATCTTTTTCAGACACAATATAAATGTGTTATTAATGATGTATCTAAGTACGGAACATATATTGTAAGAGATAAAAAGAAGAGAAAACTGCCTTCTGATGATAAATTTATTTTGAAAACTGGTGATATAGTACAATTTGGTCTAAAGGATTTTACCTTTGTGTAAGAGTGTGATAATTTACTTAACTATGCAAATCTTAATTTTTCTATGTAATTTTTATTTCAAGAATTTATGTAACATTAAATATTTATTTAATATTAGTTTTTATAAAATTTTGATTCTAATCGAAATCCATAATTACCTCAGATTATCTATTTTTATAACAAATTTCTTATTATAGGGTATTGTGCCATTCGTTTATAATTGCAAAATCCAGTTTGGATGAACAAGATCTGAAAAAATTAAAAGATATTGTGTACAATTTAAATGCAACATTGTGTGAGACTTGGGAAAACTCTTGCACACATTTAACAGTGGCTGAAAGTACATTATTTACCACAAAAGTAAGATCTTACAATTTTATATAGATTTATCTGTTTGTTAAAGTTAAATTATTTGTTTCTTTTTTAATTGCTAGCATTAAATCTTTTTTCCAATTTTATGTTACATATCTTTTTCTATCTTTTCTATAAGCATAGAAAATATTGATGAATTTTATACTCTAAAAAAGTTTTGTTTAAAATAAAATCGAGCATAATTGAAAAGTTATATGCATTTTTAGCAATCAAGAATGATTATAGTATGCATCGGTTTGTTATTTGCTAGGTTTTTTTAATTTCATATTATATAACATTTTATATAATATATCAAACAAGAAAAATATTACAAAACATTTTACAATGAAATGTATAAATGACAAAAAAATGTCTCATAATTATTTATACTTCACTATGTATTTTATTTAGTTAGCTTGTGCCTTAGCATCTGCCAAACCTATAGTTACAAATGCATATTGGCAAGCAATTAATATAGCCATTAAGGAATCCAAAGCATTACCAGAAATTGAAGATTTTCTGCCGAAAGTGAAAGAAGAATGGTTGAATGTTTGTTCAAGAACGTTTCTACCGAACGAAAAACGTAGTACGTTGTTCAAAGGTCTTTCGTTTGTCCATTTTTGTGGAAAGCAATATTTTGCATTTGCGCCATTGATTACTGCAGCAGGTAGTTAATATTAAATTTTTACCTAATTCCAAATTTAATATAAAGTATAAATATACAGAGAAAATATAAAAAGAAACTTAGAAATAATATGTAATAACATGTAAAAATATATTATGAAAGAAAATATAAAACATAAATATAAATATAGATTTATTGTTTAATTTAAATTTTATTTCTGTAAAGCATATATTTTAATATTTTGTAAGATTAAGATTACATTTAAATCTTTTATGATTTAATTTTTTTAATTTTATTTGTAAATATTTTAAGGCAAGATTAAATTTCAGGTGGCAAGTCATGTGTGTATCCCACGAAGAGACCTTTGACTCCCCGAGATCTTACTGCAAAAAATGCCATTGTCATACAACAGCCTGCTAATGATTCTTCACAACTTACTCAAGCTATAGCAGCTGATTATCCGATTATCTGTGAGTAATTGTACATTATCATTCAAATTATAAAAATAATAAATAGAGTAATATACAATATAATATCTTTATATTGTAGATCACAAACTACAAGCTGTCAAACGCAGAATGATTTCTGATACTGAAATTCCACTCGCGATTTTACATTGCAACACGGAAACGTATTGCAACCCGAAATATGATTTTGCCTCATTTTTAAAATTAGAGACTCCAAAAGTTCTTTCCTCCGATGTAATAATCGAAAATACACAGGATATTGTTAATATTAATACGAGACAAATTAAAAGAAAAATAATTCCTGAAACTTACGAGTCTCCAAACAATGAGATTGTTTCAAAAAAGGTTCATTTCTTTGACAAGACTGAAGGGAATATTTCTGGTATTAATGAGAGCAATATTGCGATACAAAACATCGATAATAGAGAATGCAAAATAATTCCCGAACCTTGTGATTCTCAAACTAGTAAGAAAATTTCGACAAGTTCCTATTCTCTTTACGAAAATGAATCGAAATGCATATCTGGCACAAGTGAGAGTAGTATTGCAATGAATAACGAACAGAAGAGTATTTCCAATAGTAATAAGAGTAATACTGTAAACAATATTTTACCTAATAACGCCAATAAACACTGCCAAATTATTCCTGATAGCTGCTGTTCTATAGAGAAAAACGTAAGCGATATTTTTTCTGACGTTAGAAACAATTTTGCTACAGAAAAAGAACAACAAAATTTCAAGTTACAAGAAAAAGAAATTTTTAAAGAAAATGCGACTTTTTCGAATAATAATCAAGAAAAAAACATATTGCAAGAAATTGAATATGGCTTTCAACATCAAAAAAATTTGATTACAAATAAAGAAAATGACACAATTTTTGAAAAAAATAATTTAGACAGACAAAAAAATTCGATTGTTGAAAAAGATAATTTAAATAATAAATTTGATAAAACAATTGCAAAATGGGAAAGCTCTAAAAATACGAAAACTCCGCACATTATATCCGTAAAGAAGATTAATGATTGCGAAATTGATATAAAACAAAGAAAAGAGAAAATTTTACTTGAAAAAGATTGCTCTAGAATTGAATTGCAAGATTCGTTGAACGAACAAAAATTGAAGCCAGGCTGTAATACTGAAAAATATCAAGAAGATAAAAGAATGAAAGAATATAAGATGCAAACAAAGAATAATAAGAAACAAGGGCTCCGAAAAATAGTAAGTTAATAATGATTAATAATTATAATTTTAATAATAATTTTAATATATTGATAAATTTATAAAATATTGTATATAATACATAGGAAAATGATGTAACATATCTAGGATTTACGGATAAAATATTGCGGAAAGACGTACCATGTGGGAAAAAATTTAAAAAGGTTTGTATAAATTTTGTTTTTTGTAACATTTGATACCATATCATCCTTTTAAAAAAATTATTTGATTGACAAATTACATAAACTGCATAATGATATATATGATATGATATATATAATGATATCCATGGAAATTTGATCATAAATTATAGTGGCAATTTTTTGGGTAAAGTGTGAATGTATAAAATATAATTTGCAGTTACATGATTATTTGACTCTAATTTAATCAATTTTAAACTTTTACATTTATAAAATTACTGGTAGAACAAAAAATTGCAGATTATGTTTTTGATAAACTTTTTTATTGAAATATTTTTGCAAATTTTGAGATTTCGTATATATTAATATGTATAAATATAAATTATAAAAGAATAAATATCTGCATGTAAATGATATATATACATATAATATAATATATATAATGATATATATATATATATATATATATATATATATATATATATATATATATATATATATATATATATATATATATATATGAAAAATTTGTTATATTTTATAATGTGATTTTGCAATATGTAACAAATTTTCTTATTAATATAGATGTTCGTTGTAAAACCAGAGAAGATACTAAGAATGGGTGACTTCACTTTGTGATTTATAACTATACAATTTCACCAAGAAGAGATGCAGCATTTACAGTATATTTGAAATAAGGAATAAGAAGAGTTATATTATATTTTATATTTTATATTAAGATATAGTTTTTTTTCATTTAACACATTGTATAAAATTGATAAAAATTTGTATCATTGTGTATAAAATATATATTTCAAAATATTGAGAAATAATACAAATAAAAATTAAAAAATTAAAAGTTACTTTTTAAAATTTATATATCATTTATTTTATAATTATATTATAAGATTTGAAACTGATAGTACGTCGGCTAACTCGGATAAAAACTGGGTAAATCTTTCAATTTTAATTCTTGCAAAGTAATTTACATAATACTGCATTTATATATCAAAATCATTTTCTACGGCAGTAGCTTGACCGTAGAAATATTTAATGAATCGTACAATAAATTATAACGACTTAGATAACCTTAATGATTAATCAAAGAATTTAGAAATCGGAATGATATTGATTAAATTGATGCTCGTACTTTATTATATTTCCAGTTCACCTTAATTCATATATTAATTTGTGACAGATTGAATTTCAAGTAAAAGTTCCTCGAATTGCCCAGAATTTTTAAATCTATAACAGGGTGGCCGCCATCAAGGAAAACCGGGAAATGTTTTCAAGGAAATAAAAAAATTGGGAATCATGGAAAAGTCAGGGGATTTCAAAGTTGTTTAGAGAAATTTTGAATATATAGATAAAAAATTAAAATTATTGAATCATTTATATTGAAAATATTTCTAACGTCGTTTTTTCATTTCGTATTGTTTTTCTTTTGGCTGGCCGACATTTCATCTCTCGCCTCGCACTTCAAGTCTTTCGTAGCATTTGATCCGCGAGTTCGAAGATTTGGTCGAATTTCGTGGTTTAGAATTTTCTTTCGGTGTTTATATTATTTCTTCTCTTGCGTTCAGGTTGTTTCTATTGCTTGAGTGCCAAAATTCCCTTTTAAAACTATTCTTTTTAATTTTTTATTTAAATTTTCTGAAATATTAAAAATGATTTAATAGAAAGTTTGGTCAGTGAAACTCAGGGAAAAGTCAGGAAAAAATCAGGGAATTTTTTTATCGAAATCAAGCGGCCACCCTGTGTAATAAACGATATATAGATCTTATTTAATTAACATTTTATAAATATTATATTTTGTATTGCTTTATTTTTTATATTAATTCGAATAAGCGATTCTGCTTATAGCCTTATATCAATTTAAAAATTTTATAACTTATAATTCATCACGAATACATTATCAGAAAAACATAATTTATATTATTCTCTTCTAGTAAATCTAAATAGATCTTAATACAAGTATTTCTTTCTGCAGATTTAAATACATTGTTTCTTTTAATAATAATTCTAAATATATTTTATATGTTAATTTTTTATAATATTTTATAATACATATTTTTTATATTTATTTTCATATATTTATATTTATAAATGTTTTCTATATTATATTATAATATTTTATAAATTTAATGGAATTGTTAATTAGATAAAATGACCTCTTCAAATCTCCATTATGAAATATATATTCATATTTTGTTTACTATTTATCTTGAAATACAACATTATTTGCGATCAGAAAATTATTAAAGCACTAATTAATTAACAAAATTAATTTTTTTCAAGATAATTGTGAAAAACGGGGAAAGTCACAAGTTTCCAATTGTAAAATTTATTGATTCGATCAAATGAAGAGCGATGTTGCATTATTCATAAAAATTCCAAAAGCGAAGCGTATAGCTATGCTATTTTCGAATCGTATTTGTGGCTGCTAAATCGAGATTTCGTTATAATTTTTAGAATCTCGGTGGTAACAAACAATCAAATTCAATTAATTGATGTATTAATGGAAATAGAAATACAATTTTTATATATGCAGAAAAAAATGAAAAAGAAAAGGAACAATAAAAATTATTACGAAAATTTAATTTATATGGTAATATACTTGCGATTAATATTGAATGTCTTCATTCATTTAGATAGTAGCTACATAAATAGTTTTCAATAAAGTAAGATTTTTCGTATTTTTCGTACATTATTAAAAGGTTATTTTAAAGGCTAAAAAAGTTTGTTTCATTTGCTGTTACGCATTCTAACAATTTCAAATCGATAAATCGATTGACCCTCTATTTTTCTAACGAATGAAAGAATAACTTGGAAAGAAGGTTGAAAGAGGATCTTAGGAGAGGATGGAAAGGGGTGGAAGAAAGCTTCAGTGCTTCGGCTTCTTTGCACAGCTGCATCACGTGCGATGCGCGCGCAAATTCAAGCGATTATGCAAATTTCGCATTAAAATGCATTTTATCGAAATCTCCGACTATTCGCGAAAAGCGAACACGAAAGGCGTCGTGACGCTTTATGCATTTGCGCTTGTGGTTTGCCTCCTACCTTCTAATTTGTTGTTTGTAATTATATCACATTGAAGCATCCTTTTTTTAGTCAGTATTTTTTCCTTTGCAATTTTTAGTATTTTTTAAATTGTAATTCAGTTGCATCTCTATTAAAAAAAATGTCCATGTTACATTAAATAATTTATACCGGGTATTAAAAAATTAATCATAGCATCATTTTGTAAACATTGCATACTATTTATTACTTCTTTTTATATTATTAGAATTTAAAAATATTCTAATATTATATTTTTTATATTAATCATACATGCCATCTTATAAATTTATGCAAATTGTGTGCACATTTTTTCGCAAGAAAAATTCATCTCTTCACCAAGCTTTGTTGTTGATGACAGGGATGAGAAAGACTTTGTCTCAATACGTCAGCTATTGTGCTTTAACGTTTGTTTATGCCGAAGCTTCGATTAGCAGTCCAAAGAAAGTTCTCAGCGAAACTTTGCTGAACTGTACAAAAGATTGCCGATGAAATGCCGGCTGATTTCTTGCGACTGACTTTTCCTCACCGAGGAATTTGTTTACGACGAAATATCATGAATGTCTATCTTAGAAGAGACATTGGAAGTGCAAAGTTTCTTGCTTAACATTGTAATAGAATTACGAGTTTATATTTTTTAATAGTAACTGCTAATGTAATGTTATTTATTAATAATGAATATGCTATTATTTTGCTATTACAAATATTAATGACAACATATATTTATGCAAGTTTAATAAAGCAATTTTTCGTAATATATAAACAATACGTATATAATAATATATTACTGCATTATAGAAAAGGGTTACAAAAAGCAAAATTTAACAAAAATTTAAGAAAAGATAAGAGTACATTTTTTAAATAAATAATTAAAAGTATTATATGTAAAATACTTTTTAAGGATATGAAAAAATATATAAATTTATCTAGAGAGAAAACGATTTTTTTCTTTAATTTTAATTTCTTACGTTTATAATTCTTTTTATAAATATTCTTTTGTCGAGTTACAATGTCATCATCAATTTTGTGGTTTTTCATAGACGAACATTGATGAGAATCGATAATATGGAAGAACTTTATGAATGTCCATTTGAGTTCTCGTCGTTCACAGAACTGCAGACGAAGAAAGTCATGAGAACATTATCAGATCACAAAGAATGATGGCTATTGAAGAGAAGTACAAGAAGTCGACGTCGTTCGAATAAATATATATCCGCCCTTCGCGGCTGACTTTTTACGTGATTTTTATCCGCATTTTGAACGCATATAGACTACTCGCGGAACAAATCTTCCTCCAGTCCGTTTTTGCTGATAAAGCTAATAAAAATGGATTTTTCTAAAATTCTTTCAATTTCTCGCATGTTGAATCTTCATAAAAAGATTTAGGAAAAATTTATTTCTAAATAATTCTTTACAATATATATCTGTACTTATTTATTATCGTTTATTATTATTAATACAATTACATAATTATATATGTAATTATTTAATTGTTAATATTATAGTATAACACATATAACATTATTTAATAATTGTCACATTTTATATATTATTTTTAAAGAGAAAAGAAGGTATACTTTGCAACACATCTTTTACATTTCAGATGTGACATTTCTGGCAAATTATGTAACTCTTAGCGTTTTAGCTTAAGAGTCTTAAAATTAATAAGCGAGATTTACGAATATACAACGGACAAGTTGTGTTTGACGAACGTCTTGGATGGGATTAGCAACCTGGGATCTGCTCGTGTCTGCGACAGCAACAGGATCAAACCAGCCTCCCTTTGAAGGAGCGGATTGGCATACGGGAGAACGGTGGGAGTGAGAGAGGGTATATATCCTGTTAATTACACGATCTCGGATTTGCCTGTGACGTTAGACGTCTCGAGCAGGATGTCTGTTCCCTGACAGACAGATTGAGTTGCCTTCCGTATTATGGGCGCGATTAATAGTAATCGCCTTCCTGCCTTTTGATCCATAAGATCTTATCCCGCAGTTTTAGTTCGAAATAATAACGATTCTTGTTCATTGATCCCTCATAAAATATTTTGTAGTGCTGTATCAAAAGGAAGTATGTCAGATTGTATGTGAGCTGTTCTAGTCCATGTGTAAACACACATACGCTCTTCAGTACAATACAAATAATTTCCCAAGTTTTTATCAACTTAAAATATGTTGTAATTTAAGAAATTCGATAACTTATTATTCATAAAATTTGCTATCTTTTTGAAGATAGCTGTTAATTGTCTTTGTGACATTTTTCAAAAATCGCGTAATTTTTTAAAATTTGTTATAAACCAATAAGTAATAGAAGTTTCAATAATCTTTTTTTAAATCAATTTAATAGTTTGTATGCATGGATGCATATAAAATATCGCTGAGAGAAGATACTAACTATACCATATAATCACACACATACGCAGATTTATCAAAATCTTTAAACGAACGCTTCTCTTTAAAACAAGTAGATATCTTTCGTAAATTATTTATGAATTATTTGCATATCTTCAGTTTTAAATCGATTTTCTTTGCTAAAGTGCAATTTATCAAATTGAATTTTTTTTTCGTAATATCGTAAATGATAACGTAATACAATATATGATTTGCTAATCTATTATAATTAAATGTAAATTATCTATTATAAAATTAACGAATAACTGCCAATAGCATTTGCAATAAATATTTTATTATGATTTATAACTGAATAATCGATAATATTATTAGTAAAAAGAGAATATAGTATATCGTAAAATAATTGCGTTTTACAACGACTATTATAACATATTACGATAAAATGATTTATAATTTGGTATATATTGCTTCTACGTGTTCAGTTGGCTATGAAAGAGATTTGCACGTGCTTCCAAAATATTTTTCATAAGCGCACTTCGATCGTACTTCCAGTCTATTTTTGATTTCGAAGAAGACCCATAAAAATACATTTTGGCCTTTGTTTTAGAAAAATGAGTGTTTTTCTTCATATAATAAGTGCATGTAGATAAAATCATAGAGAAAATATTCACAATATTTTCAAAATCACAAATTAAATAATCATTGTTATATTTCTTAATTTTAGACTTTGAAACTTTGTAAGTCCCTTTATAGGCCCTAAATAAAAACAAATTTATCGTTTTATAACTATAAATTTTTAAAGATTACTTGAGTTTTTGAAAAACATTGTAAAGTCAATATTTAATAATTTTCTCTTTTTTAATTTGAATAGAACTATTTGTTCTGAATTCTACATATAAACAAGAATATTACAAGTATAAAAAATTTAATTTATTACAGACATAAATAAAATAATTAATATGAGATAAAAGTATATAAAATAATTTTTTTTAATTTTNAAATGTTGTTCTCTTTCTTTTTACTTTAGTTAATTTAAAGGTTCTAAAAAGATATATACTTTATTTAAGATGTTTTTGTTAACATTTATAAATATTAATTTTAATTATATTAAAATATAAAATAATAATAAAAATAATAATAATTTTTATATCATAATTGTAGCTTTTTTTAATGAGTTAATGTTATTAATAGTCGAGTGTACGTCCTAATTGNNAATTTTGGCGACCGATTACTAATTGACAATTTCTATGGTTTTGTGATTAATGAAACATCGGAACTGAATGTAAAATGACGAACCTCTTTGTTATGCTAGATAATTGTAAATTCAGCTTTGCCAGATATAAATATGCAATTATTATTTTTTTTATATTGTTTTTTCTTTTAAAAAGAAATATAAATCGTAAACATTTAGCACGCATTAAATATTAATATACTATAATTCAATTATATATTGCAATAATTCAAAACTGATACTTATTATATGTATTATATATCTTTACTCGTTATAGTATTTTATCTTATTACAATAATGTAGGACAATAATTTTATTGATAATATATTATTTATATATTATTATTATATTATTTTATTGATAATCTATTATTTTTATTGATAATATATTATTATTTTACATAAATTTTTGTCTGCTAGACATCCATATTTACATGTCATGTTAAATTTTAAAAAGATTGAAGCTGAAAGAAGAAGAAATATGAAGAAGAAATATAATAAATAATTTAACATTTATTGTAGAATTGTAAAGAAATTTCGATACTATATCAATATATTATCTTAAAGAACCTATAAAATTTATTCATGATGATCTGGAAACTTCCATCATGTCTATCAGCCACAACTACGAAAATCGGAAAAATCCATAAACGCGAAAAACAAGTACAACACGAATTCACGAGATTCGCGATGTTGAAGTGGCATCAAAAGCGAATTGAATGACGAGCATATTATTCTGATTATCTTGACGTTAATGCGACATTAATCGACGATAGAGTCAAGCAAGTCACTTGAAATTTATTAAGGAATACGGCACCGTTTATTCATATCTCTAAAATTAATGTGCAGACATATAATTCAATTGTAATAATTAATCACATTGTTTCAACTCTTTGTCAACATAAAATTATAAGTTAAAATTAATATAAAAACTCATAACACAGTAAAAAAAGTCAATATCGATAAAAAGTATCAATAATATATGTGTAATAATTATTATTAAAAATTTGAATTATTTTTTCAATTTTTTCAATTTTTTCAATTCGTCAAAAGATCTAATTTTGAAATAATCACACCCTGCAAAAAATATGTAACAAATCAAACAATTACTATTTTTATAATAGGTACTTCTTCTTTGAAAATAAGAAATTTGAATGATTTATTTAAATGTTCAAATGTGACAGATTTTGTTCCAATTATATCTTCGAGAAATTAAATTTATAAGTTTTTCTCAAGAGGAAGTACGAGAGAGAAAAAGTTTATTTTCCTGAGAAATCTATGACATTTTCTCTGACTGATAAGAACCTGTAGTCGCTTCTTAGCAGATATGAGTAAGTAAAGCGATCGGCAAATTAATTTTGCGATTCTCACGCGTTTTCTCCCGCCTCGAAGCTCATCAAATATTTGAGCGACTTTTCGCACCTTGATGTATCCGTCGGATCTTCGCGTTTGTTGTACTTGGGAATTTGCGGTTCCGCGTAACTTTATTCGCCTTTAGCGAGGGCTTAAACTTTGCTTCTCTTCTCTTCGCAGGAAAACTTCTCTCGAGGAAACGTTAACGATGGATTTCCTGGCAAGATCAATAAGGACCCCTTAGTCGTTAATAAGCAACTAATCAATATATTATGCTTTTATATACATCATATATGTATATATGTATGTGTGCGTGTGTTTGCGTGCGTGAGTATGTGCATGTAAAAAAGAATTAGTGATAAATTAAAAATCTATGAAACACAGATTCGAAAACTGATTGGTTTTTGCCGTATTTATGTAAAACAAATTTGAGAAAATCAAGAATTGTCACGTTATTCTTGACTTCATTATTGAGAAAATCGATTCGTTGTAGAAAACTTCAAAAGTAAGAATCCCATTCTGTGTCACTCTAGAAAAAGTTGGTCGATTTTCCCGTTATGATTGATCTCATACAACAGTATCCATCTGTGAAGAAAAGTTGGAAAGTTTCGTTTGTTTCATTCAGTTTTCTGCAGTATATCTGCGCGAGAATTAAAAAGAAAATTATGAACTTTTTCATATCTATTAAATTATTTAATTATGACATTTTGTTATAATAATAAAATTTTATTACATAAACAACTGAGTTATAATAATACAGCAACATTATTAATACAGCAATATACAAATTGATAATTTTTTATAGATTTGATTTGATTTTATAAATATATATAAAAATTTTATTAAATNTAAATAATTTATTATATTTTTCGAAAAATTATGAGGTATTAAAAAAATAAGACGCAAATTGTACAAAGAATAAAAAGATTGAAATAATCTGTATATTATTTAAGTTCTGTTATCATTTGAGATTTTTAAAGGGATAGCTACTTCGATCAAAAGAATGTAGCAGCATGATTAAATTTGCCAGAATTATATATTACAAACAAAACTGATGCGTTTCGGCATATTTCGCACAAATCAGTCGATTCAGTCAGCACACAAATATATGTATGCATGTATGTATATGCGTATAAGTATTACTTTATTATTTTTAAAGATAGTAGGTCAAATAGTCAAACTTTATAAATTTTAATATATAATTAATTTTTAATTTTTAATTATATCATTTATAATTCTTGTGCATTAAATCTTTTGCGGAATACATATACATATATTATTCCACTAAGTCCTTATACTTTTATCTTTGTTAAATTTTTTATTTTTAGTATAAACTTTTGATTTTTTCGTTAATATTCTGAATAACATGAACTTTTCATTTCTTTTTCTTTGGAATAAGATATAAATTTAATTTTTACAAGGAGATTCTAATTAAATGGTTCATTTCTTATAAAAGGTTGATTGCATTTCACTTTATTTTTATTCGGTAAACACTTCTTCATTAAACGTAGAGGGAAAAGGTTTCATTAAGAAAATAGTAATATATAAATTGCAATCCGTTTTATTCCATTCAAATTTATTTTTGTATACAGGTGCGTAAGGAACGTAAAACATGTGTATGAAAAGCACACTTTACAAAAGCTCTCTCACGCATTTACATGCAAGAATCTCACACATACGTAATGTAACTTCATTTTTTTTGTACACTTGTAAACATTCTCGATTTTATTTACAATATTATTATAGAAACTTTTAACCCATGATAGGCCATAGGAATAATATGAAAAAATTGTATAATTAATTATAATTCTCTGTTAATCAATTGTTAATTCTATATTAATAATTAATTTTTTTCTTCAGTATGCCACATCAAATCACCTTGATGTTGGCGATTATTTTAAAGAGAGTTGTTTTTCAGCTATGTGACTTGCCCATCAAAGGATTGCTCTGCGACTTGGAGCCTTTTTATTTTTCTTTCTATAGGGACATCCTAAGGAGTAATAACCAGAGTGGTTTCCCCTTAATTTTTCTGGTAAGCTTTCGATAAAATTGAGGCATATGAAAGTGTCGGGAAAACTTGGAATCCGCCGACTACCGATCGGTCGCTTTCATAATGAGGCATGCGTCATTCCAATTTTAAATAATCAATAATTATTAAAAATTCTATATTTATAAATTATTTTGTAATAGCATCATTAGTATTTTTGGTGTATACTCTTTAGTTTTTAAAGTTAATTATTTAATTAATGCTAAAATAATAAAATTATTAAGTCATTATATCATCATATTTAATTAAAAAGTAGTAATATACATATATAATTATTTCTTTATTATTTTAGACTACTTTTTCTAATAGGTATAACAATAATAAATAAGAGTGGAAATTTGGCCAATAATGGGTTAAATATTTAACATTATTATTTATCATGTATTTTTACATTAATATATTTATTGTACGCGATGACAACTTGTGTTTCTTTTTTAATTATCGCCAAGTCGCAATAAATTTACATACACATATACATATAACTAAATTATATATTTATAAATATTATGTATACAATATATAATATAGATACAACAGCCTCCTTGCACATTGATTTTTCATTCATTAAAAAAATGAAAGTTAAATTAGTAAAATTTTCTATTGATATGTTTAAATGTTTTTTTTTTTTCGGAAAATAATAACATTATTCAAATTATTTTAAATTATTATTTGTTATATTTACATATTACAATAAGTAAAATAAAATTAAATCAAAATAATTTTAAGAAAATCAGTTTAAACTTAACGATAACTTAATTTTTTTAATTTCTCTTTTCAGTTAAAAATTTACTTATTTTTCCGTAGAATTCTCTTTTCAAATCTTTTTGCTACACAATATATTTTATGTTTATTATAT
>JAJVSH010000042.1:1380161-1411014 GCA_021460005.1 Tetramorium alpestre | reverse complement strand
ATTTTCAGATAATTAATAATTATCAAATTATAAAGAAATTACTTTGCAGAATCCGTTATTAAATTATTTCCAAGCGAAAAAACTTCTGACGGCATCAAGCTTAAATCGAGTAATTTACTGCGGGGCACATCGGCAGTCTTTTATTAAAATTCACCTCATGGCTTTCTCGCTGCTATACTCCTGCTTCCAATCCCATTTCTACCCCCAACCTAAAATCTGAGTACTTGTCGATATCCAGTTACGACGTGTTTCCAATAAAAATCTACCGCTTTTGCTAAATAAATCATTATATCGTCGCGTTGCTGAAACTTTCTCATAGTCACATTTCGATTTTTTATTTTTTTATCAGACTTGGGAAAATTTGTAATTTAAAAAAGTTATCGTAATTTAATTTTAATTTTAAATTAATGTCCATTTTATTTGGACATTAATTAATTTTAATTGATTCGTTTTATTATTTTTATTAAACAATTTTTTGTAAGAAATTAATGTACATATATTAAAATGTTTAATTATTTTTTAAATTAATTTAAATTCTTGTTTATAATTATATCTCCTTCTGTATCGTAATTTAACACAATTGGGCCCAAATGGCGGCTCAAAGATAACTCTGAGATTTTTATATCCTGTCACTGGATGATTAGTATGCAGCAAGAATATCGCTATGATGCTCCTTCATTTTTCTTGAAGGTGGAAAGTTGAAGCGACACTTCTAAGCAAAAATTTTTCATCGCCATCGAATTATACTTCTTATACATTATATAAATTTTATAACATAACTTTATCTTACTAATATATATTTTTATAATTGATATACATATATGTATGTATACATATACTTAATTCATTAAATAATATAAAATTATATACTACATTATAGTACTATATACAGGGTGTTTGGTAATTATTGACACAACGGTCGTGTGCAGGTAGAGTGGACTAAACTGAGTCGAAAAGTCTTCTACCATTTTGCACCTTTCGCACTTGTTGACGAGTTATTAATTATTGAAATTTGGTTTAAAAAAATTTTTTTCTCTGTTATCTGACGTGCTAGGGACTTCAAACTAGGCTCAAATTAAAGCTTGAATTTTGCACTACAACATCCATATGAGAAATATTAAATAAAAATACGTAAACATTGTCTACATTCATTTGTGCGCGGCATTGCGCACAAACGAGTACAAGTAATACGTGGAAGGTGATAACGCATTAACATTGATATCTAAATATCTATTTATTTTTCTCGAAATGTACGTTTTAGTACAAGATTCAAGCTTTAATTTGAGCCTAGTTTACAGTTCCTAGCACGTCAGATAACAGAGAAAGAAATTTTTTAAATTTTTTAAAACCAGATTTCAATAATTAATAACTCGTCAACTATTGCGATAAGTGCAAAATAGTAGAGGACTTTTTGACTCAGTTTAGTCCACCCTACCTGCACACGACCGTTGTATCAATAATTACCAAACACGCTGTATATTATTTCATTTTGAAAATTTCAATACTACATACATTTTGTAATTTAACTCTATATTTAATACCATTTTATTTTAACATTTATAGTGCATTTATATATCTCCAATTAATAATAATTGAATTTAATAATTAAATACAATTTAATAGAGTTTAATAGAATTTAATTAGAACAGATTAATCCATTAAATTATTAGTTAATATTATTTAAACTAGTTTGTTATTAATATTATAGGGACATATATATATATACATATATATAATATATGTATAATTGTGGAAAAGTTTCTACAAGTATTCTCAAAATTGGGTTTTATTTATTCTCTAATTTATGAAACGTGCAATTTCGAGCAAAGGTCAAATATTTGATGGAATATTTATTGAATCGATTTTAGTTCTTCTGGAAACCTATTTAACAACATTTATTGCATCTACCAAAATTTATTGAAAACCACGAAGGACATTATTTACGATATACTTGACAATTATATAATTTTAGTGAAAATTAAATAAGCTAAGAAATTGTTTGTTTGCAGAAAATGAGAATATAAAAATATTCTAGCAAATTTAAAAATTATCAATAATATTTAAATCGACATGCATAAAAGTCATGCAATATATTTAGAACATGCCTGCGCGCGCGAGTATGTAAAAATATTCTTAATTAATATCTAATTAAACTTTTCTATATAGAGTCATTAATTATCATTTTCCTATGACCAATGAATTATCAAATCTAGGCTTCTCGAGCTTCTAAAGTTGCAAACAAACGCGACGGCTGATTAAGGATTTCATGATTAGGCTATTCTCTCCTTCTCCCATCTTTCTCTCTCTCTCTCTCTCTCTCTCTCTCTCTCTCTCTCTGGTGAAGGACGTCGTCGACGTTGACGACGATGTCGTCGTCGTAACGTCATCCTGTCTCTCGAACTGCAAACCGAATCTCTAGATTGAGTTCTCAGCGAACACACGTGCGAGCGAAACTAATCCGCGACTTCTTCCTCTCCCCCCTTTTCACTCCCGCCATCCTATTCCTTTCTCGATGTCGATGTCGGAAACTCCGTCGAGACTAAGTCTTAAGCCTGGTTCTCATGTATAACGCGTAGCGATCCTGAAATTAGCTCAGAAACGAGAGGCTCCTACTGATAGTATTATTGGATTCGTAGATACTTAGATCCCTAGCTTCCGGTTTTCCTAAACCCACGGGAAGCCTCTGAATCTTCAAATTTGCCTTCTACAATAAAACAATTAATAACTGTGGAAAGTGAAAAGATTTAACAATCTATTAATTGGATAATAATGAGAAAATAGTGAGCTTCTTCACTTGCTTTTCGTTTCTGCATCCAAAACTCGCATTTCAAAATCGAAAATGCAATCAGAGGCGGAAATTCGAGAGAGATGGGTTGTATGCAAAAATATAAGCGGCAAACTAAATTAATGTGAATCGTGTGTGGACAAGACGTAATCAGTCGCAGCTTGCGCACATGAAAGGCTGACCTAAGCCTTCGTTATTGCACATATACGTACGCGTCCGTGAAATTGCATTAGCGATCGCGTGCATATTGAGAATGAAAGCGAGAGAGATTGTATATGGTATTTGTAGCATAATTCGTTGATATAGATATAAATCAATAATTCGACGATCTTTGAATCAAAAATATTTAATAAATCAATTAAATTAAATCATGTATAATCAATTTAATTAAATAATGTTTTTTAATTAATATCAAGAAAGATATTTATATTAAAGAATATAACTGTGTATTTTTATTATAATACATACATATAATCATATAATACATTATAAAATTAAAATAATGGTTTCATAAATATTAATATGTATAAATTATTAATATGTAATAATAACGTAGGTTTTTTTATAAAATTGTAAATTCTATTCTTTTAACGTAATGCAAAATCTTCAATTTTAATTTCATGATATATTTATAATCGACTATATAAAAATGTAATAATGATTCGTTTTCGAATGTCTACACTTTTTTTAGAGACAGCAAGATTTCATATAATTTTCTGTCGAATAATGCAATTTTATATAGTTTACCGGAAAATAACGCGGTCCACGTCGAGAGATTCTCAAGTAACGTCCGTTCGTCCGCTGCTGTGATGCATAATGCATATGATGCACTTTCTCACGTGATCTCGCAACGGAGGAAGGAAATATCACCACAACGCCACTGGAGAGAATATCAATTCTGAGAGGATATCAATGGCAAATCGCGGATTCAGAGATGTCACTTCCTCGATTTGCAGGCTCTGTGCCCTCACTATACCAAGTCCCCCCAAAATTTCACAATGCATCTCAATTCGCATTTCCAAGATAGTAAAATTTATCCTAAAGTTTTATAAAATATTATAATAAATTTATTGATTTACAAATAAATAAATAAATAAATATACAATATATAATTAATTAAAACGTATTTTAATTAAATTTATTATAATTTATTATTCCTGTCAACTTCATTTTCGATTTTGTTTATTATGTTATTTGTATATTATCAATTCAAAGACACATTTAAATAATATTTTTAAAATAATATTATTTATAATAGAGTTCAAAATTTATATTAGGTTTTAGTACAGAATTATTATTTTTTAATGTATTATTGTAATACAATATTATTTATATATTAGATTTGACTGGCTCTATTTATCTGTATGAGTTTTTACAGTTACTAAAAATAGAATTTTTAGATATAATGCATAATTACTGTATTTTAAGTATTTCAAATAATTATTCTTTATTGGATTATATCTTATCACTTTTTAAATTACAGCTTTATCTGTTTTATCTGCTCTAAAACGTAAATTGTGGAAGAGTATTTAGTCAACCACGATTAACGTTGACCGACTTTATCGACCATTTTAATTCTTGTATATTATAATAACTTACATCATTATCAATGGCTCATAACACACTATAATAGTATGCACCGTTAATAAACTATAAAATTCTTAATTAAGCGTAATAATAATAATATAAATATATAACTTATATCATAAATAAATTATGAATAAAAATATAAGTATAAATTGTGAAAAAGAAATATGATGTGAAAGCAAAAAATTAAAAAATCGCATATTTTGTTTAAAGAAAATGAATGTTATGCATAAATTAAAAATTTTTAAGTAAAAGAAAAAGATTTTATATTGCCATCATTACTGCAATTGAACATAAAAGATTATATAAATTAATAAATCTAAATAAATTAATAATAATAATAACACATAATAAAAGAGATCTCTATAAAAACTATACTTGATGCTATTGATAATAAGAGCATATGATAAATCTGGAAATGAATAGAATTGCATGCCCTTTCAGTACTGTTGCATAGATGCAGATACAAATACACATATATGAACGCACGCGTGAAAGGAGAGCTGGCAATTCCTAGGGAAATAATTCAATGACCATAATTCGGTCGTCCTGCAAGCAAATGAGTTCAGGTGAAAAAGCATTGTTGTGATGCAAAATATATTTATATTATTTATAAACGTGCTCTAGTATTTAAACGTATGCACAAGAATAAGTCAATAGTAGACAATAAGTAAAAAATTTAATACCTGAATAATTTTTTCTTTTTATGTATATACATATATCTATTTATTAAAATATAATATTGCCATTTGTTTAATTCTCTGTAATTTCTTAATTTTTGCTCTTTCATCTGTTTAATCTTTTAATAAATTAAATGTGATATGATTCTTATTAAATTATGGTATAAGAGCATGCTTTATGTCTATAAAGCTGGCACAGCCACTTCAGCACAATCAAATAAAATTTGTATAGAAATTTACTGCTAATTTGTTGCTCTATTGCAGATTTTGTTGCTGCAGCCATTTCGGAAAAACCGATAGCTGTGCTAGCTAAAGTATAAAATTAGCACAGCCATTAAAAAATAAAAAAAAAAATAAAAAATGAAAATAGATTATTTTAGTGCCAATTTGTTGCTAATTTGTTGCTCTATTCCGGATTTTATTGCTCCACCCATTCCAAAAAATCGATGAATAAACAAAATTTGGTGACTGTGCTAGATTCGATTCAAGAGTAAAGTACTTTAAATAAATTTGTTGCTCGGCATATTTCTTTCTTAAAATGTTGTTAGATTTTGTTGCTCGCGAAATACGCCGATTAGACATTTGTTGCTCATTGTTTATAACAAAATTCGGTGGCTGTGCTGGATTCGACTCAAGAGTAAAGTACCCTAAATAAATTTGTTGCTCGGCATATTTTTTCCCTAAAATGTTTCTGGATTTTGTTGCTCGCAAAATATGCCGACGAACAACAAATTTATTTAGGGTACTTTACTCTTGAATCGAATCCAGCATTGCCACCAAATTTTGTTGTATTCATCGATTTTTTGGAAATGGTGGAGCAACAAAATCCGGAATAGAGCAACAAATTAGCAACAAATTAACACTAAAATAATCTATTTTCATTTTTTCTTTATTTTTTATTTTTTTTTAGTGGCTGTGCTAACTTTAACTAGCACAGCCATCGGTTTTTCCGAAACGGCTGCAGCAACAAAATCTGCAATAGAGCAAATTAGCAACAAATTAGCTCTAAATTTCTATACAAATTTTATTTGATTGTGCTGAAGTGACTGTACCAGCTTTATAGACGTGCATGCTTTACAATTCTTGTTTATTTATTTATTTCAAGTATTTGTGAATTTTTAAGACATTACGAAGAAGTTTATATAATATAATAATGTTTTACAATTTTTTTCTTTTTTTTAAGAAAATAATCGTATATAAAAAAAGTTTATACTATAATATGAACTTTCCACAAAACTATGCTAATACGTACATAAAAAAATAAAAATTATAGAAATTTAACAATTAGAATGTAAAGCTAAAAATGTATTGTTGGTTTTCATATCTTTATCTTTAATTTATTACATTTCATATAATAAAATTATTTTTTTTATTTTTAGAATTTTTAGAACGTGTTACTGTATATTTTTCGGTTATACATATATGTTTTAGAAATTAATCAAATCAGATCATCAGATAATTAATATAAGATAAAAATTCTTATAAAATTAATAATAAAAAAATTAATTGAGTTGCTAATTGAGTTTCTTAAATTTTTCACATCTCAGTTGAAAAGTATGGCAGACGTCTTTGGGACAAGTTTCGCTTGTAATATCGACCATGTCACAACACGAAGTGTTGCAAGGGAAATGTTAGCATGCATTTCCCTTAGGGTTACAACGTGTAAACGTTGTCGTGTAACAACCATAGTCCGCGCTATCAGAGAGGGTACACGAGGCCGTGACCCCGTCGCCAGGGGAATAAGTCATTGTTTTGCGTAACAATAACGTAACGTCGTCCTCGTTGCTCTATTTCGTTTAATTGAATTTTTATCGCAAAGCAGATTCTTGTAGGTAGAGAAAAAAATTGAAACTGATTATCATGCTCTCTGTTTCACATTCACTTCAATATCAATCAACCATTTTGATTAAAAATTGCGTGTTTATTAATATTGACAGAGTGTCAAACGAATTTGTTGCGAACGTGGTTATTTTCAACAGGTGATATAACAAGTTTTCAGTCAAGGAACGAAAATTCTCGACGGAAAAATATTATTGAATTGGCTGTCCGTGAACGTGATCATTTTTCCGAGAAATTTAAAAAAAAAAGACATTACGATGATAGCAAATAATGAAAGATTTTAAATAAAAAGTTTTTTGAATTGTTATGAATTGTTATATAAAAATTATTTTATATAACATACTATTGTATTAAATACTGTTATATAAAAAATATTTCTTAATTTATTTTAAAGACAATACTTATAACCCATAAAGAATTTAAATTACGTTTTTCTAATTATTCTTTCTAATTGCTCTATTGCAGATTTAATAGTATATTAATATTTTATAAATTTTGATCTGTAATAATCATAATTTTTATATAATTTTTATATAAAGAGAATAAAAATGCATATTTTTTTTGTTGAATAATAATTTACAATCAATTTAATTTTACAATATAACGGCATTAATATAAATATATCTACCAATAGATATCCTCTTTATAGAAATAATCCAATATTAAAATTAAAATTTTATTTAAAAAATCTTTCTATCAAAGATTCGTGTGATAATAACATCAACAAAAAAAAATAACATCTTACTGATACTAGTATAAAACTACTTTCACACAGATTAGATATCCTTTTATATCATTCGACATTAAGAAAAAAGTTCAATTATTACAGCTTATCCTTCAAAAGCATATAAATAATAACTCACCGATTGCAATTTATTTGTGCACATATACTAATTGGTGTCAAAATGTGACCATAGACTTAGAAACTCTTCTCAATGTATTATTGAGCCAATTGGAAATAAAAACGCGGATTTGACGCGTCATAGCGTTGCTGCAAGACCGTAAACAAGCAAGGATAGAAATTATAGATGAGCTGGCGGGGTAAACAGGCGGCGCAGCACGAGAGCCGAGAAAATGGCTTTTCCCCAGGAGAGAAATGCGTCGCCGCATTTTCCAGAGCGGAACGATCCGGTCCATGGTTCTTCTTCCCTCATCTTCCCTCTTCCCCCTCTTTGTCCCCTTCAATATGATCTATCTTCTTATTCTGATATATGTATATGTATACATAAATAAGATATTATATAATAAAAAAAAGAAAAAATTAAAAAGTTGTATGCGCCTGTCCGTACATGTATCTACAAAAAAAATTAATTTAAAAAAATATTATTAGTTCAGGCTCGTCATATACATATTAAAAATAATTGGATATATTAAAAATCATTGTCACATATTATTTTATGAATGATTATTGCAAATATTGAATTATTATTGCAAATAAAAAGTAGAATTATGAAAACTCAGATTATTAAGTGTAAAATTCAACTGAATTTCTGGAATGTAAAATTTATATCTGCTTTATATCTTTTTTATATTTTAAGCTACAGTTTCTCAATATTAGTAGAGGCAAAATCAATTTCCCATGTTTCTCTTTGCTTCAATCCCGATCACATATGACAATTTGGACAGGCAAGCGGGTTCGAGAATAGGCAGTACTGTTTGCCGGAAACTGACGAGACAGAGAGACTGCTATTGACCTAATTTCGGCTCATTGTGTATAAACCGAAACTAACCGAGCGAGAATCCGACGGGTCTATAGACGATCTATAGTCCTATAGATTCTGTTAGCCGTCTACGGCATTCTAATCTAATTAATTTTGCTTCTATACAAACGATTATGTAAACTAAACGTGATACAAGAAAGTATGATTTATTGCAAAGTAAAAAAAACGATGCTACAAAGTAGATTGCAAAATTTTAGATTTCAAATTTTATGATTTATTTGTTAAATCATTGTATGTGGAAATGTGTAATGAATAATAATAAACCAAAATAATTGAAAAAAAATAATTAAAAATATTTAGATAAATGTGAAATTCTTGACAATTTCGTCGTCTATCTCGGATCGGTTATTCTTATCATTCTTATTTGATAAGCTACGATAAGAAGCGGTACACGGTATACTTGTTTACGACATCGTTGTACGAACATTTAATTGCAATAACGACCGTGTCTTCTACTGTGAAATCTTAAATATAATTAACAATAAAACGATAATCCTTTTCAAACATAAAAGTTATAGAGTTATGAAAAATTTCATTTAATAATATCAGCATAAATTGTCAATTATTTTTATTAATATTTTATGTATGTAAAAAGTTATTAATTATTTCTATTCGTTTATTGAATTTTTTATATAAACTACAATTAAATTATTTTATATAAATATTTTTTGTAACATTAAAATTTGCTTTATGAAAAATATTATTTTATATAGTATAATAATAAATTCAGAATATATAAATATGAGATGTCTTATTTTTTCTATTACGTGTATTTATATGTCTGGTTATTAGAATCATTCTGTACATATATGTTAAAATGTAAAATGTATTGTAATAAGCATAATACTTTATATCCATTTATTAAATAGATAATTAAGTAAATGTATTAGTAAAAAATTTATTTATTTTTCATGCTGTTATAATAAATATATAATAGAATAAAAATAATAGTGAAATTATTTTAATTAAAAAAGAGATTAATTTTGTAAGAGAATAATTTAAAATATAGAAAATTGATGCGTCCTGGAAATACAATCAGCAGTTTTTTATTTGCCGATTTTATTTATAATACAATAAATTTTTTAATTTTACTATTTCATGACAGGATATCGGTCACTATATGCAACTGGTATATCCAGTTTCGCGGATACGATAATCCAGTTTATATCCTTGCGTGCAGCAATTACATAACTGTATTTCTAATGGATCGACCCCAAACGTTATACATTTCACGTGTGTATATGAGTATGTGTTTTTTAGTATAGTGTATATATTTTAGCTATGAAAAAGTTGTAGAAACTGCGAAATGTATAACTATCTTTTAAGCTGGTTATTCATTAATTTTTATTTTGTTTTACTTAATTTGTTTTTATTTCATTTTAATGTATTTTAAAAAATCTTAATTTTGCAAGGCTAATTCTAATGAAAATATTAGCTACATTTATCTAATGGCTAAAAAATAATGACAGTTAATAAAAATTATATTCTCTCTATACTCAGCGAAAAATTTATGACCGTTCCAAGGATCGTTGCAATCATTTTTCATAGCACTACGTAATATGCGTAAAATGTATTTCCTTCTCGATTCAGCGTTTTACGTTGGTTTCTGATTGTTACAGAATGAAATCGCGCGATAAGGATTAATAGAATTCGTTGGTGGGAAATTAAACAACTGACAAAGTTTTATGGTTCAATCATTGTCGGTTTATATTGTATTTTCTTTTTTCCTATATTAAAAATATTGGCAATTCATGTCTCGTGATATACGTAACGCTCGTTAGATATGTGATCGATGAACGACATGTGAAACGTGAAATGTGAATACTCTATAGGAAGTTATTATATATAAAGATTCTTTTTTATTTTATAGAATTATTTTCTTTTACTCTTAAAATATTTCTTTTATTATATTCATTGATAATGTAAATTTAAAATTATTTATCTATATTTTATAATCTTCTTTAAATTCACCTACATTTAATTTATTAGTGATTAAATTAATTAATTAGTTTAATTCTCATATACATTCCCTTATTGATTTAATTTTATTATATCTTAATTCTATTATATATGTATATTAAATTAGTTAGCTTAATTCTATAATTTTTAATATTCTACACATGTATTAATAGTACGTTTAATTTTCAAGATTAACTTAATAATGACGCAGCTACTCCATCGTAGTCGTATTACGCAAAAATGTACAATACTATGCTGAATCACATGACGCATAACAATCATTATAGTCATCTTCATAATAATTAAATTTGTGTGCATATGCGTATGCGCACAAATGCGTGTGTGTATGTATGTTTGTACGTTAAATAAAGCAAACAAATACAAAATAATCGTGATAATAAAGACAAACGTAATAATTAAAGATATATTTATGTCTTGTAATTTTGTAATTTTATAAATATTATTTAGTAAATTAAAGTAAAATGAAATTTTCAGTGACAATTTAATGTATCTAAGATCTGATAATGTAAAGTCTAATTAGGAATCCGATTTTTTGAGATCAGTAGCACTTTATCTCAAAATCTTAAGAGATAACTTTCACATTTCAATCGGTTGTAATTATCTCCTATGTTAGTGTTAAACTGACAAGATGGCAGTGATTCGATAGGGTATGCATTCTTCTCATTTCTTCGGATCAGTATTGTTTTCTTCGATCGAGATCGAGATCATTTCCGATCCCACAACGTCAATTCCCGAGAAAGCGTGAGAACTTTTTTCCATTTATTAGACGTTCTAAACCGGTGAGATAGCCTTATCCGTCCTCTTTACCTCAAATATTTGAAATGCATCTCACTTTTATGCCACATCTCTTCCTTCCCTTCTGATAAATCAGCCTATTGAAGAAATTTCAAAGCCACAAGACATAGTGTATTTTTTTCTAAAGTATTATGTGGATAAGTTTAAAAGCGTCATTTCAGCAGGTTATTACGCAGATTATTATTATATTCATTTTTACATTAATAATTTTCAAATATTTTTTCACAGGAAACAGAATGAATTGTATATTTATTGTATTCAGTACTATCTTTCATATTTCTCAAAATATTTAAAAAAAAAATAGAAAAATTTTTCTGTAAAGAATTATATTTCTGTAATAAAATTATGTCACATTAATGTACATATACTATGTACTGATATTTTGTTATCAAAAACTTCAACTAATTTTTTTTTAATAGAAATTTGTATATAAATATATTATTTTATAGTATTTTATAGTATTTTTAATTTGACAACATTAGCGGCTAATTATTAATAATTAATTAATTAATTAGATGCTCAATCATAGTATGGATTTACAAACAGCGACGGTCAACAGATCGATGAACAAATAAACAAATGGACATGTTAAAGTTGACAAATGTTAATGTAGTTGACAAATTTTAATAATGATTTAAATATTAATTAAGTTATAATTTAATTATACGTTGCATTACAAATATGTGGAATTAATGTCTGTGTTAAATTTTTGAAATGCGTTATCATTATTGAATGCAAGCAGCATTCCGAGAATTAGCCGCAAGGTGACATGAGATGACGAGAAATGCTAACGTAACATACGATGAATGGACACATGCTGATGACGCATTTCCCTTCGTAATTTACAATGATCTAATGTGTTTCATGGTTTCACATGCGTAATGCAATAATGAATTTTACATAAAATGAAAGAAAATATAATAACTTTTATACCTTCAGAAATTCATTCTGCATCGAAAATATCGATACAAATGTTAAATAATATTACACTTTTCTATATTTCATGGATAATTATATTTAATTTTAAACAAACTTTACTTAAACAAAATTTTCATTTGCGCTTTAAAAAAAAGTACAGGATATTCCATTATTTGTATCAATCTTAATTATAATAATATATTTTTGTATTAATGTTGTTTTGTCAGCAAAACGTCGATTTTCTACAATTCCTATAACGTCTTTAATTTAAGATTTTAATATAGCAAAATCTGCTTTAGATTATTAAAAAAATGCAATTGTGTTAACTATTGTGCTAACTATTGTTTCTGAAGAGACAATTCGGGAAAAGTTCTGGAAAATTTAATTCGGGAAAAATAATATAAATAAAATAATAAAAGTAAAATGCAAACTCTTGGTGTCTATTGACTAGAAATTTAAGGCTCGTAGTATTTGTCCAATTAGTTTCGCATTTATTTTTAAGTTTTATTAGATAGTCAATTCTGTGCGTTATCTTTGAAAATTATATGTCATCACGGAAATAGGGCGCCATCCTAACTGCAATCATCGCGCTTCCGCCATCGCCATATAATCACGTTCATGATGCAGTAAAACGACCTTCACGCCTCACGAAATATATAACAGCGTTAATAAGAGAAGTCTTTGAACTTTATAAAACAATTCTTAAATGTAGATTTGAGAACTAAGAATAGAATTGAGAAAACTTGGCCGGTCTATTTAAAAATTAAAGAAGTATTTGTTAAAGAAAGAGTCATGAAAATTTAATAAGGTGTCTTCTTATTTTGGTCTACTTTTCTGATAGCAATATCTCCAAAAGTCTAGTTGAAATAACGAAGTGAGAATCATTCTAGATAGAACAATGATGTGGGATCGAATAGACTCAACAACAACCTTTATATGCGTTCTCTACCACGCGATTATAACGAAACGTAATTCCATCGTTCCACGAAGGTGCCATGGAACATCGCGCACCTGTACCAACAGCGTTTCCGCTGTATGTGTGTGTACACGTAAACAGGTACACACATGCACGTCGAGATTACGTATGTTCGTTCCGACTGTCATCGGTATAATTACGTTTGCAAACGGCAAACGCACTCGTGCATGCCGCCGACTCGCATCCCGCAACGCCTAAAGCCGCACTCACATCGAAGAAGAGAGAAGATTATAAAGAAATTATAAAAAAAATTATATTTTGGAAAAATCGTATAAATAGTTAAGAACTGATTGACGAGATTAAGTTTAAATTAACGAAGAGCATTTTATTACAAATTTAGGAGAAATCTTTTGCTATGTAAGTGTAAAAATAATTCTGTTAACAACGAAAGAAGGTTTAAAAAAAGTAAGAGAAAATTTATGAAAAATTTAAAAAGCGGTAAAAAGTTTGAATTAAATAATTTAAATACATTAGACATCGTGACTTAAATATTTAGTAGAACCGTTGTTGCTACAAATAACTTTATTATATAGTAAAATCAACAGTTGCAAATAAAGAAAATATTTAAGAAATGTGAAGCTAAAGACGTAATATTTGTTTATTATTCGCATTTTTCCATTTTTCATAAAACATTTTTAAAATTTTTAAAATCTCTTTTTCATGAATGTTAGTTAACATTTTCGATAAAATAGTTGTAATGATATCAATAAAAACATTTATTCAATTTCGTTACTCACTTTAATGTCATCTTTCTCAATTCCCCGATCGTCGGATTGTATTCCCGGTCTTCTCCGCTAATTCTTGCCACTCCTTCGTCGTTTACCGCATATCCGTTCACCACCAAGTCCACCAAATCCGTGAAATCGTCGTGCTTTCTCATCGTCGATGACAATGGCGTTACCTCGCTTTTCCTCGATTTTTCAACGGTGGGCGTTACGTCGCTGTTAGCCTGTTCGCGGCTGCTGTTGCCTCGTTGAAGAAATCTCCGACGGAAATTATTGTAGACAGTGTCGGCGTCCGGATCGCCGATGCGGACTCGTGCATGGCTGGGATTCAAATGATGGCCGCTATAGCCCAGGTCCATCTGCAAGTCCATCACCAGCAACAACGTGAACACGATTGCGAGCGCGCTCAGACATAGCACTAATTTGTCACGAATACGGATAAGTCTGACGTTTAGCCTCATTTTGGGACTTTTATGAGGTCTCTTGTTTATGGGTCTATACCTGTTCTCACTTTTCAATAACTTTCCCTCGATTAATGGCAACTGTGAATTATCCAATTGACGATCTATAAGAACGGAAGATTTCTGGATCAATCGTTGATTATTTGAAACTTCGAGATTACCGGCTATCTTCGATGTAGACAAACTGTTGGTATATCTCTTGATGGATGAATTTTTAAAAATTTTTGCGAGGTTTTTTATCTTTGTACTCGAATTTTCTGTCTTATCAAGTAGGCTCCTCGAGATGTTCCTTTTCTCGGGATCTTTGGAATATGCTATTAATCGTGGATCTACAGGATTATGAAATTCGTGATTTGTAGGATCAAAGGTATTTTGCGAATCTCTTTGAAGTAATTGTTGATGATACGGAGCCTCGAAATTATCATTTGTCTTCAAAATAAGCAAGTTATTAATATCTATTTTGGTTCTAACTTGATTCGTCGAGGTTTCTCCAGAATCTTTTAACTTAATGATTGGTTCCTTCAATGTTTCTTCGGACTCCTGCACTTTGATGATTCGACATTTCAAGCTTTCATCAAACTCTTTTACTTTAGTTACTGGATTCGTCGGGTTCTTCTTAGAATCTTTATCAAAGTTCGGACATTCTGATGCACTTTCAATGGACGCTGCGACGGAGTTACCTAATGAAACTTTTTCGGAATTATCTATTAGCTGTTTAGAGCAAGGTGAATTCTTGAAGATTTTAATATGCTCTTCGGGTGGTTTCGCGATCGACTGACGTTCTGCATAGCGATTTGAAACTATAAGTTTACTTGTCACGACCGAATCGTATTTATCGGCTGACCCGTTGTTATCGAATCCCGTTGACACTTGACCCGGCCAGTCTTCCTCCGGTGGGGGCGATCGCTTCACTTTGCAGACACTGTTGCTTCCTTTTCGCACTTTCTTCTCAGATCCTCGAATAGCTTGCTGAATGCCCTTTGAAAGACAGCGTCTGTGGACGACAGGTGATTGATAAGAGAGATTTATTGAATCGCTCGTAAGTCTGAAAGAAGATATGGATGCTTGATTCTCAACAGTTAAATACTTTTCTGTTGAGGGATTGTCCTGGATGATCTTTCTCGTTGGTGACAATAACTTATCTTCTTTTTTAATTGAAGAAATAATTTCTTCACTTGGAGAGCAAAGTTTTTCCGTCAAAGGTAAATTATTTTGGATTCTGTTTCTTGTTAATTGAGATGGTACATTTTCTTCAGAAATATCTTTCTCTTTTTCAGGTGGAGAAATATTTGGTTTAGCTGAAAAACTAACTTTCCTAGCGGGAGAACAAGGATCTTTCGTCAACGAAAAATTTTCTCGGATGTCCCTATCTATTAATTGTGGAAATACAGGAATGTCTTTCTCTTTTTCAGCTAAAGAAATAAGATTCTTCGCTATTAAAGGAACATCTTGGATGATTCTTTCTGTTAATTGCGGATTATTAGGAATGTCTTGTCGCTGCCAGGAACTTTTAATTGTTAGCTGTGGAGTTTTCTCAAAATCTTTCTCTACTAAGCATACGCTTTCTTCAAAGTCGCTTTTCGACAAATCTAAATTTTTCTGAAGGTCTTTTCTCGTCAATTGCATTAGTGGATCATTCGACGTATTCTTTTTTGTTAACAGTAAATTATTATCCACATTTTTATTTATTAAATGTGAACTCTTTTCAGAACTATTTCTTGTCAGCGACGAATCTCCCTCTTGAGCATACTCCCGTAAGAATAATTTAGTTTCTCCAATACTTCTCGTTGCCAATTGGAAGATCTCATTAGCTTTATTCTTTTTCGATGACGATAAATCTTTTTCAACGCCTTTTTGCGTCAATTGTTTTTCAAGATCTATTTTCGTCAATGAATATTCTTCAGTATTCTTCTTTGGCAATAGAAGACTTTTATTAACGTCTTTATTGGTCCCCTCTTTCTTCGATAAAGAACTGTTGTGATTATCTCTCTTTACTAACGTTACATTTTCCTGATCATGTGTTTTAACTAATAGTTCTTCTTTTTTTACTAATAATTTTCCTTTTTGTATATTCTTTTTCTTCAATGATGGGCTACTCTCAATATCTTTTTTGAGTAGTTGTAGACTTTTCTGTATATTCTTCACTACTTCTGGACTCTGATGCTTTCCATCAGTTTTCCTTTGAATACTTTTTTTTAGAAACAATGGAGTTTCCTTAATATCTTCACTTAAATTTTTTCTTATATCTTGTTCCTTTTCTAATAATAAATTCTGCCGATCATTTGTATTGCCCAATGATGCTTTCTGTATAATATTTTTCCTCGATAACAAAGAATCTTCTTGAACATCCTTTCTCGGATTCTGCTGTGTATTTTTCTTCAACAATGATTGACCTTCTTTAATAGTCCTCAGCAATCTGTCGCATCTCTCACCAACATTTTCTCTTAACACTCTCTTCACGAAATTCTCCGCTCTCCGAAATCTCCCAACATGATTTACTATTAACTGATCGTCGATTACGTTCGGTAACTCAATAAATCCGTCTGTTACTCTCTTTCTAAAGTTCTTTGACTCCTCGTCGTCATTATCCTCGTCTTCAGGGCTAAATCTCCCGCTTTTCGATGTAGATTCTTCGCATTTCAATTTCGATCCGAATCTTACGCGCGACTCTCCACAATCGTATGCGCTATCTGTGTATATCGGGCGGTCGGCAGTTGCTGTCTCGTTGCTGCAACTTGCACTTTCGAAACATCTCCCGTCGGCCAGAGCTCGGGATGATCCCTCGGGATGATCTGACGTTGCGACGCGCCGGCGTTTGAACGCACAGATTTGGAAAACAATTCACACTCGAGGCACTTTTACCGTGCTTTAAGCACTCGCGAAGAAATATATTATTCACATAAATAATTAAACGGTCGATTAAGGAATTAACTGAATCTCGAGAAAAGTGCGTAACACCGCGACACTCTGCGTTCTCACCGTCGCATCTCCTGAAACAAAGAAAAAATATATATTATTACTACAGGGAAAATTATATAGAAATTATGTAGCAGTAAAAATATATATAGTTTAACAAAAAATCCCTAAAAAACAAAATGATTAATCTTTAATTCTCAATACGATTTTAAATTGAGAAATATTTTATTATGTTAATTTAGAGAAATTTAATAATACTATTAATTTTCTTCATTAATAGTTTTAAGTGAAACACTTTGCAATGCAAGACATAACATGCCCTACATAAAATTTTTGATCAAAAAGAATGTTCAACTAAATTTTTTTTATTATGACTATACGCGTGCCGATGCATTGTGCTGCGTTGCATCGCGATGCATCATCGTGGAATATTATGCGATGCGTGGCATGTAATTCAAGCCGATAATGAGACTAGCCAGCGTTATTTTTAAAAGCGGCGCGCAACGGCATCCGCCGCTTTTATATCATTCTATCGTTACTGTACACGTGCCATTTCGATATTTATATCGCGCTATAGCGTACAAAATAGGATATACACATGGCATGGCGTGACGTAACCACGCTGCAATAACTTATTCTTTCTGTTTATTTAGAGTCGTCCAACAGGTACAATCATATATCTTCTGAGTCACATACCTAAATCTATATGTAATACATGATTAAATTTGCAAAGAAAAAGTGTTAGCTGTATTAATTATTATATCGTGTTTTGTATAATTATTTTGTGTTAAATCTTTTTGCTATAATTGCCCCAGTATTTTGTAGATAAATGCTATTATTATACATTAATAAAATGAATAACAATTCCGAGATGTAAAAATTTTATTTAATACTGATAATATTGAATCACGCGTTCTCGTATTTGTCAGCGGAATTCCAATTCTCCTAATTGCTAATTAATTAGCGAACGCTAATGAGAGGCAAAAGGACCGGGAAACCTCAAATACCACCGAGAGGTCATGTGTTATTTCGGAAACACGATCACGTCTTCCATATAGGCGAATGGGTGAATGGTTTTACGAATCCCGCGGGCACTTTTCTTCCGCGCGGAGGCACATCAATGGTCGTATATAAGTATATATGGTATCTTTATTATATCGGAATCGCGGGACACGCAGAATTTCAATGGTACCTTCAATTCCGATGCAACAACCGGCCGGCTTTTACATCGACTTTTACAGCGAGACGTCGGCTTGCATTACACGATGTAAGTACCTGTTCCGATCGCAGATGCCGGCGAAATGATCGTCCAAAGATCGCCAATCGCATCGATAAATATTACCGATTTAAAGATGACTAGCTATTTTCTAGAAGCAAACGATCCCACCATTTTTGACATCGTAATCTCCAACGTCGTTTTTATTAAAAAGCATCGTATACATATTTTTTTGTAGATAATATTCACATAAGTAAGATTTATTTTATTAATATTTTGTATATGTTTTTAATATATTCATGATATTTTTAATGTATTTATGACAATTTTATTTTTATAATTTTCTATTAATTATTTTGTTTTTTATCCAAAAATAATTTTGCAAATTTTAATTTCTGATTGCATACATTATAAGGTCCATGTACTCTAATTGGTATCGATGTCTCCTCGAGGAGACTAAAAGTGCAGTGATAAAAGGATTCACGCGCAAAAATAGCACATTATGGCTTTTTATCGCAAGGGGGTTTTGTGTTGCCGGGTCAAGGTGCGCTCTTTAAGAGAAGGGTGAAAGCGGGTGGATATCAACTGTGAAATAGAGTGACGGTAATGGGGCTGCGCGTTGCGAGAGTGGCCATTACAGTTATCGCGAAGTCGCGTCATAAAGGCGACGATGCAAGCCATTATATATATGTATACATGCATTTTGCACACGTGCATGCGCGTGTGTGTGTGTGTGTGTGTGTTACATATACAACAAATACATACGATATATAAATAAGGGTAAAAGAGCGTTGTATCGGAGCAGCTGCATAATTCAATATCTCTACAGTCGCTATGCTTGGAGACGAAATCTCGAGGTCACGCGTATATTTCCGATTATCAGTACTCTCACCCTTTACCCTCTTGAAGCTGTAAATAATACGGTTTTATTTATTATATAGTTACGTATTGTACAATCTCACTTTAATATATAAGTTAAATATCTTCGGAACTATGCAAGACATTAAAATATCATCTTTTGAAATGAAATAACACAGACATATATTTTACACAAATCTGTTTATCTTTAATGGATTTAAGACCGTTCAAACTCAATCTTTTTTAAATAAAATAATATTTGAAGCTCTACGTAGCTTCTTTTAGGAAACAAATTCAATATACCATAAGGACCATTGTCCGCTCTAGATACGATAATCAAAATATCAATTTGAGAAAAATCGATTCTCTCCTGTTTATAAAATTTCTATTTCTAGTTTTGTTTATAAAATTTCTATTATTTCAACTACATAGGTATGATTGCATTATACATTAAAATATTTCTTCTTCAAAGAATTAAATTCGATAAAAGCGATATTCTACTCCTTTTTTAATTTTAATAATTATATATATTTTTACATGAAATTTTGACATAAAGTTCTTTCTTAGAAGAACTCTCTGTTCTCAACTCATCTTAGAAGAACTCTCTGTTCTCAACTCATCTTTCAAGAAAAGTAAATTATAAGAATTCATAATTACCAAAATATACGTGCAAGAAAAAAATTAATATTACATAAAATAAACAATACCATTTAATACCAAAAATATTTCACTAGTGAGTCATTCAATATATTTTTCAATTACTAATTTTACTATTTTAAATATAAAATTATTACTAATAAGTTATAAATAAATGAATGATGTCATTAAGAGTTTAATTTAAATTTTTAATTTAGATTCCATTTTATTTTTATTTTATTTATAATAAGCTCATGTTTTCCAATATTACGATATTCCGATGCGAATCGCACACGACCTATTTCTGCACTTTGTCCTAGCTTACATCATTGAAACGCGACAATATTTTTGCATTTTATCATACGTTTATTTTCCGCATGATAAGGTTTCGAAAGCGCAATAATCAGCATAAATCTTACCGGAAGTGCAGATTTTTATTTTGTATGTTTTTTCATAAATCTCTGAATAGAGATATGAGTTGTGTAAATTATATTATTTATAGTTATATTCATATACATTTGTTTTATAATTTAATTGCAAAGTACTGTATCTCATATCTTTCATAATGTAGATTTTAATATTTTAAAATTTGTAATGTAATATGGGAATTTTAATTTTCATTATACTATGTGTTAAAAAAATCGTTTCATAGTAAAAAAATTAGTTATTAGTAGCATAAAAAATAGATAATATACGTAAAAATATCCTATGTTTTTTATATAATATTGCAATAAATATCACAAAAATTATAAGAATAAAAAGAGACTGTAATGTTTTATAAATATATATAAGATATAATCTATTTATTTTTATCACTGAAATATCTCCATTCCTTTTAATAGTAAAACAAAAGATGTAAGGACATGCGTTTATTCACTTCAAGTGGTAAATGTTATCGATAATACATCCTCCTCAAGATCATTTCTTTCTAAATTTCAACATTAACAGTTTTTTCATTGTATAACTTATCTTCTCTTATACAATGCTACAGTCAACATCATGATGGATTTAGTAATCTAAGTTGATACAAAAGTGATATCAATTTAAATATTTTTGGCTATGATATGGTTCGTATTGTTGGTTATAACATTACATAAAAGGAAACCACATTGTGTGTGTATGTATGTGTGTGTGTGTGCGTTTATTGTAAAAAATATATCAATAAGCTTTTAGGAAAATTTAGGAAAAAGTAATAGAAAAATATGTTATAAATGCATATAATGCATAATATATTTAATTCGCGAATTATTCGCATTGAGAGCGAAAGGGAATAAGATAGAAACAGAGGCACGAGAAGAAGTGGTTTTTAAAAGGAATTCGATTATATGCCAACTTCGCAAAATTCCTTTCCTTCTCTCTCTCTGTCTCCCTCTTTCGAATCCTGAGCTAGACTCTCTCACGTTTATTGAATCTCACACGGAATTTGTTTCGCAAGCAAAAAGTGGAAACCTCTGAGTGCAATTTTCAGTGGACATAACGAGCTTGCCAGAGGCACGCGTCATTTTACGCTATAAAAAAGGGTGTCAGTATTTAAGAAAAAGAAATGTCGACATTATGTATAACAAAAAGAAATAAAAGAGATGTATATTTGTTAATAATACTATTTATTATCAACAATATATTTATTTACTATTTGTGTTTTTATTATAAGCATTTTATATAGTACCATAATACATAATTTCTAAAAACTTGAATTTATGATTGCTTGGATTTAAAATTGTTTAAATAAATTGTTTTTCAATTGATTAAATAATTTGTATGATGCTATGAAATTATTAAATATATTTAATATTACATATAGGATATCCAGATAAAATTAACAATTTCATAGTATTATACAGATAATTTAATATCTACATATATATAATATACATAAATTAATTTAATATGCAAAAAGATACATAAAAATATATCAATATAACATTAAATGCCAAAATTCTATTGTGCAAATGAACATATTTGCCTTTAAAGTTTCATAATTGGTATCCTAAAAGATGTAAGATAAAACTAACAATAAGTAAGAAAAAAATTATGTAAAGATGTCAACAATAGAAATGATAAATTGAAAATCAAAATGATCAAGCTAAAAGAAAGAATTCTGTCAAGTGTTAATTGTGCGCCAAATTTCTTATTATGTACTTATCATAATGATTGCAAAATTAGAATAAAGCAAGAAAATAAAGAAAGGAAATGAAAAGCAAGGGATTAAGACGGCGGAATTTATATCCGCTCTTATACACAACTACACACGTCGACACCGTAACCATGCAAGAGCGAAAGCGCGTTATCTTCCAGAGAGCGAAAATTGCAATGAACCTGCAATTTAGAACCAGTACAGTAGTCTCGTTAACACCATTTGACTGCGTCGAACAAAAGAGCCTTGTTTAAAGATTATAATATTCACTTGGGATCATGAATATTTTAATATTCATTAAATAGACTTTCTAAAACTGTTTAGCAATAAAATATACGTTTTAATATATTAACTTACGGTATTAACTTTTAGAAAAATTTTTAAAAGACAAAGAAAGAAAGAGAGATTTAAATTGCTTAAAAGATAGCAAAATTGAACACATTATTTATGTATATTAAATATCTAAATTTTTAAATCTATGATTTGTGAAAGCATTTCAGTTAACTAGTTTCTAAACTAGGCGAATTAATCGTACCGATAGTTAAAATCGTGTTAGTGAAAGTGCAAATCATTATTTTTTAGAAACACGTTTCGCCAATCACGCTATTTTTTTCAAAGTTTGAGATCGAGAGGAACGAAGCAATCGAGAGAAGGGATGAAGGAAGTAGAAATGCGTTTGCACGTTCTTGCTCGCAGTCGCCTGCTTTTGCTTCGGTTTCCAGCCAGTTATCACTTTCTTCCGTGAAACCTGTCGGCTGAATCTTTTCGCAAGACAAGTCGCAGCGAAACGACATTCAATATTTACGCTCATTGAATTTCCTATAATAAGAGATCGACGGGGCCCCAAGGCCCTGAGATTCCTGCGAAGACGGTAAATATATTCTAACTACCTTGCATCTTAAGAATAAAACAAACACTTTGAAAAAGAAAAGTAACATAAAAGTTATTACTATTTTATTATCTTCGTAAATATATTTGTAACAGGTATTTTATTTACATTTACATATTTGTATCTTTATTCTGTTTCTAATGATTCCAAAGACTTGTACAAGTTATCCTGTTGTACTAAAACTGAATTTATCATATTCATTAAATATTATAAAGATAATATAATTGACGTTAATCATAATTATTTCTTAAAAATTTTATTAAGAAATTCTGTTTCTTAAAAATCTCGAACTTATACTAAAATCATTAATTGTATATTCATTTTTTTCACCATCAATTTTTGCCTCAAAAATGAATAAGATATAGTTATTAGAAAAATTAATATTTATATATTCTTTATTTATTAAAATTTCAAAGTATGAAATAAATCAAATTGTTGATAGGCTGATTTCTGTATCATGTAAAATTTCTATACGACAAGTTTCTTAATTTATATTATACCTATAATTTAATCTATTTATTAATTTAATTATAATAATAATTACTACTCAAAAATATTACTTAATTTATACTATGATTTAATTTAGTTTATAATATATTATTATTAATTCGTAAAAAAAGAGAAAGACATACAAATTTTTTCGAAATATAATATAATATTCAAACTAATCAAAACGCCGCGTTTCTTGTAGAAACGTGAAACGAAATCGGCGATGCAAAGCATTGTTGCGCGCCGGTGAAATCGTCTTCGCGAACGCACGTCCTCGAGATGCACAACGGCGAGGACTAGATGCAGCCGGCGTGCGCGCATACGGCTGGTTGGATAATGCGTTCTTATGCGCGAGCACGTGTGTGCATCGCGCGGATTATGCAAGAGGCCAAGCCTCGTGCCGGGTCGCTGAGCGTTCAAGATGCATGTTAAGACGCGCGCGTTAGTCAGTCACAACACGCAAGCGATTACAATTGGGTATAATTAGAAACCTTAGACGGCACACAAAAATAGTTTTTCGATTTGAAAGGATAATAAATGTATAAATAATAAATACATCAATTAATATAATCATGTAATCAATATTAATATAATCAAATGCATATAACGATTAATATAATCATTGAGTAATCATAAATTTATATTCATAGAATTATACAGAGCATTTAATTGTACAACGCTCAAAATAAATAATAATTCAAAATTTTTAATTTATAAATCAAGTTGTTATACATATTGTTAATTTTGATTTAAAATTTTTGAATGTAATTTTAGAAAAAAAATCTTTCGAGTAAAAGTTACTGTCTTTAGAATTCGATTATGTTATTTTTTTTAAGTACCACTTGAAGTTTTAAAGTTGTCTTCTTATTCTGAATTCCGTTCTTATTCTGAAAAGTTTTAGAAATTTAATTGTGGCACAAAAAAACTCCTTGTAAAATAATAATAAAAATAATTTCGTATTTTTAATATGTATATTAAATCTCGGTATGTGCACTTTGCGATTTTTGCTTTTTGCGTTGAAAGATGGAAAAAAACGCGACAAAGGATATCTCGCAATACTTGCTTCACGTATGCCGAGGCAAAGGATAGAAAGGGATTCGGATTTATCTTTGGTTTCGCGATGAAGGAGAAAAGGAGAGGGGACGGCAAATATGTGGAAACGTACATATTAATCCTATAAGAGTGCCTGTGGCGGTTTCATTGAAACGTCGTTGAATAGCAAAACAGCATCTAGCTTAAATACCAGATACTTTGACGTCATTTGATAAAATCATTCATCTCTCTCTCTCTCTCTCTCTCTCTCTCTCTCTTCCTCTCTCTTTAATAATACTTTCAACCTCTCAAAAAATGGAAAACAGGAAACAGTTGAAAAAATTTCAAAGCAAAAGATTATAATTACAATTAACATTTCACGGTTAATTATACAAAAAGAACTTACGTTAATAAGAAGGAATTAGTAGATATATAAAAATAGAAACAACAGAAAAAAATAATTTTTTCATAAAAAGTTATAACAAAGAAAAATTACTTGAAAAATTTCGTAACTGAATTTTTATTGTGTTACTACAAATTTGTCTCGAGACAGAAAAAGTATTAATAAAAATGTACAAAAAGAATATTGATGTAATTAAATTGAGTTGTGCATATAAATTAAGCTTGATATTACACTATCAAGAAATTTAATTTTTATTTACATAACAGAAGTGATTTTCTTATTCTGTTAAAGGTACTCCAGTTGCAAAAAAATTTTGCTACAAAGTAGCAAATAAATGAATTAGAAAGTTATAATTTAAGTATTAATTTAAGAAAGTAATAAATTTATAATTTGCTATTTTTAATCGTTATTAAAATTGTACAAATTTTGGAGATTCTCATATTCACGCTATAATTAATTTATTTCGTGACTTATTAATTTCTTTTCACTTTCGTATTTTACATGATTCGCCAGATTTAATAACGTTAAGAAGAGTAAAGAAATATGAAAACGTGTCAACAAGAAAATTGAAAATAGAAAAGAAAAAGTAAATTTATACGAATAGATGTGAATTAAAAAAACGTTATAAATGTGAAGAGTATTGCGATTCTTAAAACATCACAAAAGTTATAAAATCAATTATTAATTTTGTTATATGTTATTAAATAAAATTAGATTTAATATTTAAATTTGCTGTTATGAATAATATTCCTTTAATTTTATTATTACATAATAAATTTATTTCCATTTAATATTTTATTGAATAATTTCATAGAATTTCATAGAAAATAAGTATATTTGATTATTATTAATTTTAATCTAACATACAGAAAAGTAAGTTTTTAAATCCCAAAAGATTTTCACACGAAACATTTTCTATTTAATTGCAAAGGCACGAGAAAAAGACTCTTGCCTTGAGGACTTTCCTAGGAGAGCATCTCAACAACGTGTCACTACTGATGAGGTGTATGTACGTTATAACCCCTTTTTTCGAAGAAGAAAAGACTGCGGATTTCATGTTTGTCATTTTTCAAAATCAAGAGATAATCTCGACAATCTCGACATGAAATTATTTCTTAAATAAAGGTGAAAGCGTCATTTTTACAATGTTTACAGATGTATTTACGTGGTTAATCCTTTTTACATACTTTTCATTGCTACCGCTCGATATTATATCGTTTCTCTTATGCAAAAACAATGAATGTGCAAAGAGCATACATTTAACAACAAAAAAGACATTTACCCTTCTTCTTTGTTCAAAAAGAAAATTACATGTAAAAATTGAAAATTTGCATTTATAATTCTGATATAAAAGAGACGATATAATATAATAAATCATATTTATTATATGAGGAAATATTTTTTTCATATAATAAAAGTTAAATACAATAAAAAAACAATATTAAAAATATTTTAAATTAATTTTTCCTTTGAAAAAGGGATTCTAGTTAAAGTTCCATTAATGTCAATAATTAAAATCTATTTTGAACGATTTGTAGTTTACAACGAAATAAATCCTATGTTTCTATAATTTAAATATCGTCATTTAATATATAGAAAACATTTTTCAGGATTAAAATAATCTGTAAAATAAAAACGTATTTTATTTTATAGCTTTTGTCAATGTCGATTAACATCAACATTAATTTAACTGGTTTTTTTATTTCCTTTCTTTCTTTCAAAGAATCAATTAAATCAAATTCAATTAAATAAACGTTGAAAGCGATCATTATTGGAATCATGGATAATTAAATAGATACGAAATAAAGGTAAATGTTATTTAGACAAATATAAAAAAAAAAACAGTATAGGTCTTTAGAAAACGGATTAAACATTTCATGTGAGACATTTGTATTTTTCCTCGATATTTTTAAAGAACAGAAATGAACTCCGTAAAATGTAAAAGAAAATTTCTAATAAGTAACTTACTAGTAAATTATAAAAATATGATAAATGAAACTGATAGTATCTATATACTAGTATATCTTGTGCCGTTAATTGCGAGTCATAATGAAAATAAGTGTGAATAATATGTGTATAGAATACAAAGTTTGGTAAACAACTCACCGACTTCTCTCGACGATCTGTTTTCCATGACTGGTTCAGCCGCGTCGTCGTTACATGCTGTTAATTCGGAGTTAATTCACACCGATTAATTGCACGTGTACTAATCATCTGCAAAACAAGACCACGCTTGTAAATAAATATGCAACAACACACCCAGTAAACTGTCATTCATTTCATTTAGCACAAACTATATATACAAATATATAAAGAAATAAAAACTATTTTAAGCACAGAGATCACCTTTTAGTTTCTTCCGCCAATTTATTTATATCTGTAACTAGCTAAAGTATCTTATCAACGCAAAGAAAAATTCATTGCTATGTCATTACCATAAATACTGATAACATTATCAATAACCTTGTGGAACAAAACAGTTGCATGATAAACAAAGCGGGCAGGATGACAAGAGCGAGGATGTCTCGAGTTAATTATTTCAAACAAGCGTAACATGATGCGCATAATGATAATATAAAGATAATATTCATAGATATAATTTTTGTGGGTGCAAACGGTAATGGTATCGATTAATCATCGTCGATCTGAATCACTAGGTGGACTGTACATCCATCATGCAAGAGTGTTTAATTCCGACCGCCATGTTGCGACAATATCCATCAACGTGTCGTCGGTTGGCACTGATAAGAGAACTCGACAAAATACGATAAAAGATATTTTATACTATTTTACGATAATTAATTAGGACTTAATTGTCTTGAAAAAATGTAAAATATTTTATTTCAATCAAATAAATTGTAAATAAATTAAATAAATAAATTGCTAAAATGGATAAATTTTTTTTATTTTCACATTTTTCTTATTTTAATTATTATTATGTATTATTACTTATTTTGTTTACTTATATTATATTATATTATATTAATTATTATAATTAATATTTACACATATCTCAATTTATATTTAAAATGTTTTTGAAATGTTTAATTGTCAAAAAAGCTACATATTAAAAAAGTCTTTTTAATTAAATTTTAAAGAGAGCTTTTATTTTGAAATATCTTAACTTGTTTCATATTCTTGTTGTAAGCTGCTACATCTTTCAAATAGTAAATTTGATTTACAATTAGTAAATTTCTTAGTATAGCAAATTCCAACAATAAACTACTCTACTTGTCTTAAACTACTTGATCCGTTTTCAGTATTTCATTTCAATAGTTGCATACCACACATGCATAATTGTTTCGTATTAGCAAAGGGCTGATGAAGGACAGATGAAGAGCAACCGCAATTATACGGTTGACCAACATTGTAGAAAAAAATTAGTAACAAAACAATCTTTGCCAGAAAATTCATTTCTCTATTGGGAGAAGACAGAACTTTCTAGTTAACTTTTAATTCTTAATTTTAATTTCACATTTTTGGCAATTATTTTTTTAAATATTATTCTTTTTGTAATTCAATTCATCATTCATCAAATATATAAGTCAATTTATTTCTTCATATTTGAAAGTATTTGTTTGGCCTATCAATCATTTTAATGTGTAATATTCAGAATCCATTTATTAATATAAATTATATATTGCAAGAAAAAATAATATAATTTATAATTAATTTATAATCTTAAATTACACATTTGTTAGTTTATGAAATGTAACGCAAATTTTAAGTCGCTAACATTCTTGGAAGTTTCTCCTTGTTCAAACGTTTATATTTCACAATCTAGCAAACAGACTTAAAGTTAGATTTTGCAATCGTATTCTATCATATCCGGCATTCTTCTGAAAAAAATTGATTATAAAATAATGCAAAATGACTATCATACGGCGTATACATTTTACATGTTACATCCTCATCCTAGAATCCTAAAATCGTTTCACAAATTTACAAAACGTGACACAGCGATAGAAATCGGCGCGCATTTAATCGCGCGTTTTACGGTCGGTGCATTTTATAGGAAGGTACGCAATTAAACACACTGATGCAATTAACCGAGATGAACGCGGTAAATGTATTATAAAAGGAACGTCTTGTTATTTCTGTTTATTTGTATGAGAAGCTCGAGTAAACTCTAGTTTCGTGTATTAACACTTTTCTACACTAATAAACAGATATATTTATGCATGACGCACAATTGTGCATTAATTTTTTATAAGAAGAAAAAACATTTTTTCCTCTCCCATCTAAACATCTTGTATATAATAATAATAATATAAAAAAATGTGAAAATGTATTTTATATGTTTAATATATACATAATATTTAATATTATATAATATATTATATATTACACGAAATTAAAATATTACGTTTTTTGAAACAAGAAATTCTTTTCAATTTTTCAATGATCCGGCCTTCTCATTCAATGTAAATTGCCTACGACAAAAAATTTATGGAAATCTGAATGCATTTCTCGCGTCACGCTCTCGTTCACTCGTCGAAGAAATTCGACGGTCGATCTATTAACTATTATCATCGTACCACGATAATTCTGCTTTTATTAGCTTTTTATCGAATCATCTATCTCGTTAAATTTTAGTGGAACCAGTAACACTTTCATAGTTTTGTTCAAATTGACATTTCAAATGCTCTAATATTTTTAAAACAATGCATTTTATAATATCTTTTCGATTATCTTTTTTAAACAAAGTTTTCATTTTATTTTTATTCCTTAAAAAAATTTCATACTGTAAAATAGAAATTTTGATCATATTATATACAAAAAAATTTGTACTGTATGAATTTAGTTTTACATAAATTTTTCAATTTAAATAATTTTTTTAATTTTAATATTACATAACAAATCATTAAGAAAAGTTATTACTATTAGAATCTTAAATAATCTAATCTCATCTTAAAATAATCTCATAACTAGTAAAAAAGTAATGCGTTATTTAAAATAATAGGCGTATTACTATTACTATTGAAATCGTCGCACACTGTTTTACACGAAATACTGTGGGTATTTCGAACGAATTTGTGTAATTATAAAACAAGTGTTCGATGCGTTTATACCTACTGCGTTTGATAAACATTCGACGAACTACGTTTATTTGATGCAAGAGTAACGTGGGCGCTAGTCTACCAATTATCATGCAAATATTAATAACACAAACATTAATGTCGAATCAAACGATGTTTTGCTTTCTTCAATTGCATTTCGCAAAAAAAAAACAAATAAAATTTATTGATTTTCAAAAGACATAAAATTCATTGTTATTTTTTTAACTAGAATTATATGATTTTTTAAAAATAATATGATTTCCTTTATTACCTGCCGAGTTCAATTTTCAAGATATTCAGCTAGACTGTTTAAAACAGGACACTTTGTTCACCTTTGTGTTTTACATTTCTAATATATTTCCTCTGTATACGTGTGTGTGTGTGTGTGTGTGTGTGCCAAATATTATAATAATTTTTTTTTTAAGTTAATAAATGGAAAAAATATCTTAGAAATCAACAAGAAAAAAAAGAATTATTTTTCGGCGAAATTAAATACAGAGCTTTCAACTGAATTGACTTTCATCAACTTTCTGAGGAATCGACTAGAAGGAGCAGAATCATGGAAAATGGACGAATTTGAAATTCGAATCGTTAATTCGAGCATATTTGCATGATTTCACAATCCTCCTTTCTTTCAAAGACTATCTGTTCATCTAGAAAAGCTTATTTATAATGACAATAAAAACGAATCTATTTAGAACATTGAATAGAAAACTATAGAGGGTTTCAAGATTAAAATATATTAATATAATA
>JAJVSH010000042.1:1350214-1379800 GCA_021460005.1 Tetramorium alpestre | reverse complement strand
CATTGTGTTTTAATATCTTTATATGTATATATATTCGAAATACATTAAATTGTGAAACTTTGAACAAGGATAAAATTTTTTTATTGAAATCTATGATTTATTATTATTTCAGTATGTAATATTTTTAAATTCTGAGTTTTTTCTTGGTTGCCTGAAAAGAACAATTGGTGTCCTTGAGTAGCAAAAGCGATAAAGCAATGATAACACGACTCGGAATAGTAAGAGATACGTAGAAACCGGGAAACAAATTAAAACGATGATAACATGACTAAGGAATGAAGGATTGTCAGTATGCACCATTTAAACAATAGCGCTAAGTTTTTATCAGAACACAGCTGCAATAAAGGAAAGAAAAACGAACAACAATAATTTTATAGATTTTAGTTCTTTGAGATGATGCTTAAAAGCATCATCTCAATCACACATAATATAATGTCTACATAATATAATATCTTTAAATAGATATATATCTTGTATATAATTTTTTTAAAGACATATAAATATCGAGATAGAATTTCCTTTGTATTTAGATATCAAAAATGAAAACAAAAGTTGATAAATTATTACTACAGTTGCTACTGTTTATTGTTATTTTATTGATTGTTTATAGACTTTTCAAAGATTTTAGTTTATAATATGCGTTTATAAAAATACGCGTATGCATACGTAACTTATCATCCCGGCGTCAATTTTGGCTGGTTCATCTCATAGTCAAGATAATTAATTCAATTTAAAGTTGCTAAAGTTGGTAGCTTGCAGGTTCTCTTACTAAATTTATAATTTTTGTAATTTTTCCAGCCATTATAATTTCCTTATATTGAACATACATATAAAAAAGAAAAATAAAAAGAAAAGAGGAATAATAATCTGCATTCTTTTTAATACGCGTGTAATACGCTAAAAATTAGTTCTTTAAAATTAAAGTCCAGTAAAAATCAATTAAATTTCTTAGAATAAATAAAATAACTACTTGTTAAACAGGCTTTAAAGCTTCCCGCCCAAAGTAAAATTCTTCTTTGAAACAAAAGAATAAGAGAGATTCTGATTTCTGCTCGACGAAGCTCAATCTACTAATTGGCGCTATATTGATCTCTCGACACCTCAGAGAACATTTGATAAACAAATTGCAACACAAAGGAAAATTAAATCAATGAAGATGACAATGATCGAGATAAAATAAATATTGTTATTTCAATTGTTTATGAATAATTTATCGATTGTTTGTAGCTTCAAAGGGTTTTCGAAACGTCTTTGTGAATTGTGAAGCAAATTTATGTTAACGATGTTTACGAATCGCAGGAAGATGATAATTAAACGACAAAAAGCTTCAAAGAGAATCCGATAAAATTGAAGAGATAAAACTTTGTTAAAATATTCTCAGACAAAGTTTTAGAAATAAAATAAATGTAGGTACGTATAAATGTGTGTAGATTAATAAAAGATATTTTTATATTTATTGTGCTTATATAATTTTTAGTTCATATAAGTCTTTGCATGTAAAATACATAATTCTATTGTGTACATGCTGTGGATTTCTATTTAGGATAATATACTCGAAACAATGATTTATAATATTTATTATTCCATATAATTATTATTTTTTTTCGATATATTGTTATTTCGAATAATATTTGTCTCAATTCATGCTTGTCATTTTTCAATGTGTCTTACGAATGGTTTCAAATTTAATCATGTTAACAATCAAACAATTTATTTCAATTGTGTGTTATAACTTTATGATAGATAATAGCATAAAAGTATATTTAATATTCCATCAAACTATATAGATCTTTTATTTTAAAATAACAGTGTACGAGTAATCGACCACACTCTTGTGTGACAGACTATAAATGCATTGATTTATCTGTGAAAAAAATATCCATTTATATATAGAGAAATAAAAATGGTTAAAAATACAAAACTGAAAATACAAATTTAAAACAAAAAATATATACAAAATTTTCTTCAATTATTTTTTTTCAATTTTTTTTCTATATATACTTAGAAAAATATACATATAAGTTTCCATCTTGGTTGTTCAACTTTACGAAAAGAGGTAGTATTATTACGTAAAGAATTATAATTAAATTATGATATTTCTTACAATGCAAAATTTAATTTGCGTCGCAGCAGGCAAGAAACGTGAAATGAGAAAAATCAGAAAATTGCATCCGTGTTGCAGAANAAGATAGAAGAAGAAGAACGAAGAACACGAATTTTACACCCGATGGAAATCGCCGTGTAATGCCGTGGCGTCGACGACGTGAGCGTCATAAGGCGATTTTCCGCACGTGCCATCATTGTTTGCTCGCTTTTCCTTTACACATATTGTTCCATTTCGATTCTAAGTCTTTTGTCTTTGCCAAAGTCGATTCACAATGTGTATAAAATAAATCGGCGACGTAATTCCATCAAATTTTTGAAAAAATGCCACTATACTTAAAAATTTTGTTATTATTTGTTCTCCTTGATATAAAAGTATAAACTTATATACTATACGTATGATCACGTATAAGTTTTATGAATAGTTATATTTGTGAAAGAAAACATAAATAAATAGAAATAAGTGTTATGAATTTTATACATGCATGTATAAAATTCATGCGCACATGTTGTATGTGAAATAGAATCTATTACTTTTTATATATAATTATTATTTCCTCAGAATAATGATAAGAAAACATAATATAAGGATAAAATAGGCAAAAATTGAATAGTTTATGAGATACTTTATACTTTAATCCGACATAAAAAATATGAAATATTTCATAAAATATTTATTTTCATGTATTATATTTATATGTATTATATATAGTGTATAATTATAAAATTAATATATTAATTATTATAACCGGGTATTCAATCAGATAAAATATGTCTACTCATCTAGAAAATTTTGCACTACAGCGGAGATGAAGTCTTTGAAACAATAGCAATACGAGATACAATAAAGAGTTGCGTCAGTGTTTCACCTAAGTATTTCTTCGAGGAGTTTCCGTGAGTTGTATCTTGACGATCGCGCTCCATCCGCGTCATCTGCTCGCGCGGAAAATTGCGCTCGCTCGGCAAGATGAAGGAAAACTTCGACCTAAGTAAACTATGAACAAAGAAATGATTGAGGCTAGATGGATCTATAGATTTCATGGGACGCTAAACAACTTATTTTGTTAATCTCTTAACATGCCCAAACTTAATGTGGCATATTTAATGCGGTTATAATTGTAACTTCATATATCTTTCATCTCGGGCAATGAACGATCGATTTGAAGGAAAAAGCATCTCTCGTAAAAATTAACGATTGTATGCGTGATATATATTTCTTTGGAACGAGCTTAACGTATATAGACGTGTGCAATCACTATAATGGATCTCGCAGTGTGTGCGCGCGTGTTACGCTTGTTCATCTTAATATCCGCGCCGCTGCGCTGTGGGTGGACGAGATAAAGCCTAATCAAGGAGATGCGGTCTTATCCGCGTCGCAAACTGAGACATATTGCACGGCGAGCTGCGACAACGATACGTGCATCGCATAATGCCAATCATGCGAATCACGCTACCCATAATATCCGTAACTTCTCGCAACAACTTTCTCCATCCTATCGAGCCTGAGATTCTCGCCAAGTTTAATTTACTAAATTTTATTCATAATATACACGTACATAAATTATGTTGGCTCTTATATTGTGACTTTCTACTGTTTAAAGATTATAAGACAATGATATTGATTTTATTGTAAATGTCAATAAAAAAATTATTTAATACTAATAATGTTAGAAATTATATAACATATTAAAATTAATGTCAGGCAAATTAAAATTGTATTCGGTAAAAAAGAATAATTTATTTTTAAACCGTAATAATGTTATGTTATATAATATGTTTTATAAAGATGAATAGAGACGTGATGGAAAAAACGATAAGTGAGAACCCAAGATACATGACAAACATAGTGACCTTGTGAGTCGCTTGCGAGTATAATGCGACTAATTAACGTGTGCCATAATTGTGTGTTCAAGTAATTCAAGTAATGAATGTTCAGTCAAGAATGTCGAAATTATTCAAATATCAAAGTCGAGAAAATACAATCCTCTAATTACAAAAAAATATAAGCAAATAAAAGTAATTTAGAAATACATATGTCTAAATTCTTCTGTGTATACAAGTGCGTACTAAGGTCGAAGACAACATTTATCACAGAAATACTCATATATAATAATACTTTTCTTCTCTAGTCTTTCATATGATTAATATAATTAAAGATACTGTAATAAAAATAATTTACATGTTATATGGTTATTGTGATATTAATATATTAATAAAATATTAAAATTAAAAGCAGAATCTTATTAAAAAAAATAAACCGCAGGTATAAATATGGAATGATAGCAATTTAGAAAAATACAGTGATTGCATTTTTTGTATGTACAGGTGTGCGTTCCATGAGCCCCCGAGTATTTATTACAGCCTGAGGGGAATAAATGCTTTCTCTCTCTTTCTGTTTTCCTTTATCTACACTAGAAAAATAAAATTGTCTCTGATATTTTTTTCGTATTTTCCTGCTTCAATGAGTGCACTATTCAAAAATTATTGTTACAAAATTTATTTGTATTGCATATGTGCATCTTTGCATATAAAGTGAAATATTATTAATAACCATCAACAAAGTAATATAAAACTCCTTAAAAATTAAAAATTATTCGCAAGTTTTGAAAATATACATACATGTTAATAATTTTCTAATTTTTAAAGTCACTTCTTTTATAAGAGCGACTGTTATGAAAAAATTCTACCTTATATTTGACTTCTTTTGTTATAAAAAAATTAAAACGAAATTTCTCTTTTTATTATAATAAACTGTTATGTACATTCAAAAATAATCCTTTATATAAATACTTTTATATTATAATTATATATTTTGCAATTACGATTTTACTGTCAGTTAACAAATAATTCAGTTAATTCAAATATTTAATTGTATATTGTAAATATGTGTGTGTTGTCGTAGTCGGTTAAAAAAAGATGCATTCGAGAATCAGAATTTCGGCCAGCTGGAACTATTCTCGATCATGCCGGATCTATTTTCAAAGACGCCTACTATACGTCCTACACTCATCAAGAATCTTCATAGCATCAAGAATCTCCATGAAAACTCGAAATATTTCCTTTCCAACGTTATTCAAATTTTTTCATAAATTAATAAATAATTAGGAAAAAATGACATTCTTGTATAAATTTAATTTTAAATTATTTCTATAAAACAATGATAAATGTGTACATAATAATTAGTACCTACATAATAATTAAATATTAAGAGGTTCATAAATATGTGAAAATTTGACATGAGGTAAAATAATGTCATTAATAAAATCTAATCTTATGCTATTCCAATAAATGTCATCCTATAAACCTTTATATCTTCAAAATCTATTAAATAGCTGATACAAACAAATCAGTAGTAATCTAGAGTTAATTAAGTACATATTTGCCTATAATTTTAACGCGCTACGCGAATTTTCATATATTGCTTTTCTCTTTCTACGAGAGGTGCGGTTTGTCCTCAATTATTAATTCTGAAATTATGCAATCGCAAAACAACACAATAAACGATCAACGTATTATTAGACATTCTATCTGGCGTAATATGCCCGAAGTATACAGACAGTGAAGACGACACTTTAATTTTAATAAAAATGCCACTCAATCTTAAATACGATCGACATACCTGTAGCATTTAATTAATGTTACCAACTCAAATATATGTATAATAGAGGAGCATGTAGCTTTAAATATTTCGGTTCACTAATTAATATATAAATTACATTTTAATATAATAATATAACATTAGAACAGTATAGTAGTAATATTATAGTAGATCATATTTAAAAACTCTAAGCATCATTATTTCAACATTTTCCCCTTTTTAAATTTTAATACTGTAATTCTTTAATATTCTGTATACATATAATTACATCCAACAAATATTTTTAGATTCACACATTAAAATATTCAATATTAAAAGTTTTGCTGAATATTTTTAGAGCATTCTTTAAAATAATCTTGTCATATTTTGACATGTGCTAGTATTTTTCAATTAATTACTTCCTACACTATTATTTCCACTGACAAACTTCAGAACAAGTTTTTTTATCGTTGTTCGTCGTCCGGCAAATTGACGTTATTACGCGGTTTATCGCGGCAGACCGCAATTGTCGAAACAAACACAATTCGCAATTTCGCAATGTAACGCGAATTTTCTATTTCAATTTAGGCAGCGTTCAATTTACTTGTTCCGTTTACTTGTAATGTCGTTATAGCAGTTTACAATTACAATGTTATAATCGCAACGTATTTATAAAAGCTTCATATTGTTAGCCATTTGATTTTATGTACGTTTTATATAAATAATAATTTAATTAAATTTAATATTAATAATAATTAAATTTTAACTTTATTAATATAAAATTAATTTTAATTTGCATTTTATTTATAATCTATTAAATTTATTTTAATGTACCTCATAATTTTATATATACTTGACCTTTAATTATATAAAATACACATAATAATATTTTATAAAATATATTGTATCTTTATTCAAATAAAAAAAACTTGATATATATTTATTTATATAAGATTTAAGAAATAAAATGCTCTTTATGTATTTCAAAATATTCTTAGATGAAGATAGCGTCTAAAATATACGCGTTCAAAGAGAAGAGTGCCAAGAAGAGAAAAAGAGAAGATCTAATTACTTGCAGAAGAGAGAGAGAGAGAGAGAGAGAGAGAGAAAGAGAGAAGAGGAAGAGTACTTAAAAAGATGTTCATTAGGTAATTAAAATATGAATAAACATATGTTACTTTGCGTAAGACGTATATTTCCCATGAATTATTTAGCGATAGTTAGTGTACCATTTTCTTCGCGAATCAACGATGCAACATATATTTCAATAATAAGTATAATAAAATTCGTATTTGAAATATTTATTTTCATAAACTTTATAACCGGAGAAATAAATGTTTCTTCGAATATCAAATGCAATAACTGCTTTTGTATTTGTAACACAGTTTGAAAAAACAAATTCAATCGATCAATTCATCATGGGGCATTTTATAATTTAATTTTCAATTGAATTTCAAGATAAAACCAATAATTTTGAGTAAAAACTTAGTTAATTCATTTTGATCTGATGTTAAATTTTGTAAAAAATTAATTTAGTTTATTTCTAAGAACTGTTTTTTTAATTTAATTAGATTTATTTAAATATTCGACAAATGGTTTTTAAATGTAACATTAATTATTTAAAAAATATATAATTCGCAAAGTAATTCCTATATATTTCGTAATTATATGCATATATTATTGTGCAGCAATTGTGTCTTTCTTCCAAAAGTTTTTCGTATATGTTAAAAACATGTTAATAAAAACATATTAATGTCGTTATAAGTGTACAGTAATGAACGTACTAAAAAATATTTACTAAAATAATGTAGTTTTGTTGATAAAATAATACAATTACAATTTTTTTCATTGACGTTATCGAATAATTTTTTTACAAAATAAAAAAAAGATAGTAAAAAATAATATAATTGACCAAAAAAAAAGAAATGCCAGAGAAAAGAAGAAAAATTTAGCCACGTACACGTTTGTGTATTACAGAGAAGAGATGTGAGACAATATATATTTCCTATTTTTGTTGCAAAATTCAACGTTGCAACATTCTTTTTTTACAATATTTTATCTGTTTCGTTAACATTTCAAGCTTTCAATTACATCTCTTAATTACGCGCGCAATTTAATTGTACGCATATTAAAAGTCTGTTTACTAAACAAGCTAGAGATAAAAACTTTTATGGAGTAGTTGTTACGCACCTTCTTCGTAACGTCGAACAGCCGAACCTTTTGTCGTCGAACGTAGTCGCTTCGAAAAGAATTACCATTCACTAACGTCGCACTCGCTGAGATCTTTCGAGTTCTCTTTTTTTTCGGCAAACTGACGGTATCGCGATACGCGCGAAGAATTGAGAAACGTGCTTTGTAAATGTCGACGGCAATCGTCAATTTAAATTGCAACGAGACAAGGATGCGCGGTAGGATTTACGAATGTACGTCACGCGATCTCGCGATGCGTGTAACGACGGTGTGCGATGATGCGTAATAGAGCGGAAGGGTTCCCGCAGGAGAGTGTAAACCACGTGGCCGCGCGATTTTCGAAACGGGACACACGCCGCGAAGCGAAACTCGCGTATCAGCAGCTCGCTGTACACTGTCGCGCGGCTCCGTCATCGTGATCGTCCGCGCGTTATCCCCCTCTCTTCCTCGCGAACCTGCTCCATACCACTCTCCATTCCACGCGCCAGCGCACGCCGCTGATGTGCATGTGTGAAATATAAAGTGAATTCGTAATCACATGCTACGCTCGATTAAAGGGGTACCTGCTCCGATAAAATTTCCATTTCTTTATATTCAATTTTTATTAATCGAATATAATTTATATACACATATATATATATATATATATATTTGAAAATTTAGGCTGCTTATAATATGAATAATTTGTAACGCAACATGCGATTTATAATGTAAAATAGTATTTGTTATTTGACTGTAAATGAGTTAATAATTTTTCTATCATCGATAGATCACAGTTTCGTAGCGAATCTGATCGGGCGCGATCAAGTGCTACAGTGACCTAGGTATACATACATGTGAACAATGGAGAAAAGAATTTTATTTCCTCAAATAGACTTATTAAGTGCAGAAAAAAATAAAGAAAATCTAGAAACCAATTTTTCCAATTACATTTCATGAATTTACTTCACCTTTCTGCGAATTTATTGCAATTGAAGGAACATTTGTAGCTCATAAAAAAGGTATTACGCAGCACATTTCTCGGCGAGTCCAATTTCCAATTACTTTGCCGTTTTGAACGCACATTCGACAATGACAAATTACTAAACCACTGCAGACCTCGCACCAAATGCATATCATGTTGCTAGACAATTCACATTTTATCAACTTTTATACATTGTACAATAAATTGTCACATATAAAGTATTAATAGTTTAATATGAAACAATATTAAAAAATTATATATATTTATAAATATAAATATGTATTTATAGTATAAAGTATAATATAAATACATATACAGACAATCATACAAACATAAACATCATATATACGTGCACACTATATGCGTATGTTATTTATATATTTTTGGCACTTTTAATTATAAAAAAATATATTTTTTTTTTGTTTAAATAGACAACTGTGGGAGTTAAGACATTCTCGACATAGATCGGCATAGATCATCAGAAAGTGACTTAAAAGTAGAGCAAAGGGCTCGCAGGATCACATCCCTCGAAGGCACAATCTCGAGATAAAAATCGAGCGGGCGAGCGAGCATAAAAGTGGCATTAAATTCGAATTGCTCGTATCCCGGCGCGCAAAACTTTAACAGGAGGCGGTCGTCTCTGTTGTCATCAAAAAAAATGGAAAGGCATCGTAAAGGCAACGCGAGACGCCCAAGATATGTGATTGTGCATACAATATATACACAAGGTATATTATGTATGTGAAATAAATAGAGGGATTCTCTCAGCTTTATTTTTTTACTTTAGTACGAAAAGCAAAAAGCCATTCAAAATTTATTTGGAGACGCCTTTATGTATGCGTAAGTGTATTGTATGTAATGTGTAATTTCTGTTATTTTATACATATAATTATGAAAGAAAGAGAGAGAGAGAGAGAGAGAGAGAGAGAGAGAGAGAGAGCACAGTAAAATATAATTATATATATAATCATGCATTATATAATAATTTAAAAAATATATTATAAATTAAATATAATAAGTAATAAATAAATAAATAAATATATATATATATATATGTGTAAAATAAAATAATAATAAAATAACAAAAATAGTAATTTTCAATTTATGTCATAAATAAGTATTCAATTTGTATGTAAGTATAATGATGTTAAAAACAAATGTGATTTTACGAAAAATGTGCAGAGAATATTTCATACATATTAGCGAAATTGATGAAAATTTGCATAATATTTTGCGTCATTCCATGACGGCTTTGTTAATTAACGAATCGTTGCCGCAAGGCGTGTAAAATGTTCGCTAAAACAACATTTCGATATAAACTTTCTGAAACAAGTATTTTTACAAGTGTAACGGATTTCGCGATTCAACGCGAAAATATAATTCGTGAACAAATGTGCAAACACGTCTGAATATTTTATTTCGTTTTTTTATTGTGCCATTTACGTAAGTTTATTTTTCGCAAATTTTCTTTTCATATATATTCCAGAAAGCATGAATCAATAATAAAATATTTACCAGTAATAGAAAATGTAAATGAGAGATAAATGAAAAAATTTATTCAAATAACGTATTTTGCACAAATGGATAAAAATTGCAAACAATTGCGCAAATATAGATAGATAATTAGAAGTCTTTCTTCGAAAATATGTTGTCAATTTTAATAACCTGAAAAAACTATGTACATATTTATCAAAATAAGTTCGAACGCATGCATGTTTCAGTGTCTGAACTTTCAATAAATAAGACAATCTTGAAAAAAAATTTTTATAATGATTTATGTTAACATATATCTATATAAACTTTATTTTTCTTTAAATTTATAAGATTTTCCATATTTTGAGGGTTTCTCACACTTTAAATGTTCCACGAAAATAGAAAATCTCTTGATCGCACGTTTTGTATGCGGAAAAGTGTGTGCAAACATAGAAACCTCGCGACGAAAATTCGGTCGTTTGATTATTTGCTTGGTAGCTCAACTCTCCCGTGACTTCTCGCTATTGTCTTATCACATTTTATCAGATTCTTCATATCGTCTTTTCGTAATGGATAGACAGATAGTTTCTGATAAGCATCGTTGTTTAATTAATTTACGAATAAAATGTATTTGGAAATGTCATCTGTATTTACGAATTAATTACGAGTTAAATTACAATTTTCAAAAAAATATTTGCGCGTATTCGCGTACCTAGAGAGCAAGAGAGAGAGAGAGAGAGAGAGAGAGAAAACGTATTTTTTTATAATTTATTACGTAGTTCAGAATATATAATATAAAAAATTATAATTATTTTCAATTAATTATATATAAAATTTCTCGCTAAAAAAATGTCATTCGTAAATTTAACATCATTCACACATCATTTTATAATCCATTTTAACTTTAAAAAAATACGCGCATGCCCAACAATTCTTTATTGATTTAATGTCATTCGCAATAAAATTTTTAAAAATTTGAAAGATCTGATTTCTCTGACAAGTAAAAAATAGGTACAATAAATATGGGAATTCGATGCACTACGCAGACTGTGTAAATAGTAAATATATGTGAAAAATATCGTTAGATTTGTAAAGTGATGTTAAAAGGAACATAAATGTCAACATATAAATTTACAAGAATAGATATGATTTTATCATCAACTGCATGATTTTCATGTTTTTGCAATCCAATTTCCATGTTGATAATAATACTTTACAATGATAATAGTAATTTATGTTGAGAATAATATCACGCGTCGTCGTAAATTTTCTGAGAGATACGTTTCCGCGTACATATTCCATATACACAGCCTTGACTCTCTTAGATTCGTAAGAGAAATTATATATTAAGATAAAGTATGTATCAGAATGAATGATGGCAAGCATTGAAAATAAAAAAAAAACACAAAAAATTAAATTAATAAAAATACATAAAAATCCGTAAAGTAGATAAAATAATAAGAATATATAAAACGTTAATATATATATACATATAAAGATATTAAAACACAATGTTAATTAATCTTTTTATAATTCATTAGGAGGTTTAGTTTCAACATGTAACATATTTTCATGTTACATTGCGACTTTTTAACAAAAATATTATTCGCTTTATCATTTATATTAAAAATAATCAAAAATTACAATCAAAAATGATTTAAAATATTTTCTGTGTTTCCAATAAGACTATTCACATATCTTTAAAATATTCAATGAAGCATTATTTGGATAATAATTATTTATTAAAAAAAAAAAACGTCATAAAAAATCTAGTATTACAATTTTCCTATCCTAAAATTTAGTCTTACAATAAGAAAATAGGAAAAAATTAAGAGTTAAAAACTGTTTTTAAAAATTAAAATATGAGACACAGATATGTTCTTCAATTAATTTATTTTAATGCAAAGGTATTGACAATTATGATTTATAAAATAATACTAATTCTCCTATTATTTATTTGTGTAGCAACTATAGCAAAAATAATATCTATATATCTTAAAGAAATTATATAAAATTAAATTGAATTGAATTGCTGCTACTATAGTGTTGCACTTGACCTTGTACCTGTTTTGTACTTAAATCGGCTAATTAGTTATATAGTGGGCATTCAAGTGCCACTCGCATGAAAATGAGGAAGAAGAATTTAGTCGGGAGCATTCTATTTGGCCACGTTGCGATTGATCGCAGCCATTCACAGCACTTGGTGTATCCATTAGATCAACCAATCAGAAGTCTTGTGTTAAATTTTACCAGTAATTGATGAACCAATCAAAAGTTTCTCTCTCGTGGTCACCCTGTTATAGGGACTAGTATATACTTATTTGGATACAAGATGGCAGAATTATCGCGCATCGAATTCCTTACTATACTTTTACACAGTTTATGTTCGGTAGAGAAAAGTGACGTTGATTGACGTTCGAAGTAATGTTTCCGTAGACAGATCATGAAACACGAAATAAAATAATGCAGCTACATAAATAAACAATATATATGTAAAGCACATATAAAATGAGTAAAAATACTAAACTGCAACGAATAAGAATAAATCAAGTGTAAAATAAAAATTTTTCTACAGTGCATTCATGTAGCCTCTTGGCGATTAACTTCAATCTGTTGATATAATAATGATGTGTTACGAGAAGATGTAAACAAAATTAAAAGATATCGACACTTTATCGTAAAATCTGCAAAAATTGCTTACAGATATATCATATGCTATTGAATTTATTAAATACATGAAATAAACTGTGATATTCCGCAAAAGTGTTTTATATCGATTTCTCTAATTCTTACAGACTACTGTAAAATTAACGAATCTTATAATTCCACAAAGATGATAAAAAAATGTTAAATATAATAATTGAATGTAATGTAATTTGATTGAAGTGCACAGTTTTCTACAGACACTTCTGTTATTCGGAGTACCGTTTCAAACTATCTGAAAATGGGATCCGAGCAAAGCTCTCAAAATAGTAACCAAAGTACCAACAATGGGAAAACAAGGACGAGTCAACTCAGACGTGGCAAAAGCGTTCCAAATCGTGAGAGAGTGCCGGAGGATACTCCACCGAGATGCATCAGTCCTGGCGCCAGCATCTGCTCCGATTCCGACCTTCCATATATTTCTTATACGGTAAATCGACCTATCGGAGATTCACCAAAGATGACGAACAAACAATCACAGCTCTATAGAGGGAAGAGTATTGGAGCCGGGGAAATTTCGAGGCGGAAAAACAATCAAGGCACAACAAATCACAAGTAGATACTATTAAATTATACGAAATATTAGCTTTCAACTCCTTAGATATTTCCAATGAAATAAAAAGTATATATTAAGAAGCTAATATTCTTCAAATTATGCCAAATAACAAGGCGTTATTATTTCATTTTTTCATACATGTAAATATATGTAAAGTGTTCATCAATGTAATATTTCAGTAAATATTTACTATAATAAAATGTTCCAATTTAAAAATCAATATTTTAAAAATATCATGTTTTATAACAACTATATTATGTAGGATTTTATTAATTTGATATCTTTTTCTGTTAAAAGTCACAGGAAGATTAATACGTCAGACAACAAGATACACAACATTGTAGTGGTGAAGCCGGCTCAAGCAGACCTTACAGCGGACAAGGATCCTGACATAGTGAAACTACAGAGTATCCCGATGTTCCTGCCGATCATGCGTGGCACACTGAATCTACCACCAGGTGTACGCGATCCAGAGGTCTTGGAGAGGCTCGATCCTGTCGGTCTGTTCAATCTATGCGCACGTTATCAGCATCATCTCAATACGAATGCGCAGATAATAGCGGCCGAGCAAGTTGCTCTATGTATCAATATGGAAGTGGAATTTGGCAAAGTGCTGAATCTCGCTGTGGATCGACAGAAGAGATTCGCTAGGTTCGCGGAGCAGATGAACAAAGTGCACGAGCTCAGCCGTCAGCTCACTAGATGCCATTCGCTTCTCAATCAAACCCTTGAGAGTTTTGAAACGCTTAACAATCTATTACCAGTGGAAGAGAGACTCGAGCCCTTCGTCTGGACTACTGGTTAAATGCATCTAAACTAGAAGAAATTTCATCGTTCCCATTTTTAGCAAGAACTGGAAAAATTCTATACAATGTTTGTGTCCTTCCGCAAAGAAATTATTTAAAAATGCAAATAGCTTTGAGACATTATCTAACTTCAAGAAACCAATTAATTTCATTATGAGAGTATTATCACATTTCATATCATGTAAAGCATAATCGCAACACAACAAAATCAGGAAAATAAATTTAAAAAAGAAAAAATCAAATATATGCTTTATTGAAAACACAATTTATTGCTTTTGTATATCTTTAACATACCCTAGGAGCTCTTATCAGCCAATCGCTGAGACTTCAATTGTCTGTAGGCCGCAATAGCTTCACTCTGTCGCTTCTCTAGTCTTCTCCTTTCTGTTTCAGGTAAATATTTCCTCTTTCCAGAACGCTTGATGACTTTGGCAGCAGAAGGAACCTTCTCCTTGGAACCTTCCAATAATGAATTCAATAATAAATTTTTCGGCTTTCTATCTTCGTCCATTTTGTTTGCCTTGATTTTCAATCTAGGAGGTTCGTGGGCAACTTCGCCGAAGGCAACCTTGTCCTGCAACCTCTCAAATTCATCACGGTTTTCCAATTCCTTCTCCTTTTTCTTACGCAATTTCAATTTTTGCTTATCGCGTTTCGTTAAAGTTGCCGAGGTTTCTTCAGCTGTTTTCTTTTTTCTCTTAATATTCCTATGTTTCGCGTGCAATGTTTCTACACCATCCTTCTCACGTTTGCATTTTGTTAAGCCTTGAATTTCACCAGTGTTTGAATCCCGTTCAATCTGGACACCGAACTTCCTCTCGAATTTTATTTCCTTGAGAAAGTCATATGTGTCTTTGGATACCCTATGCATGAACTGATTACCAGATTCGCCCGGTCGCTGTTGAAATACTGGTATAACCTTTTCCGGCCGTGCTTTTGGATGATTTGGTCTATGAGGCTGCAATCCTACACAGATGAGCGCATTCTTTTTCTTCCGTTTCCTCTTGGAAACGTTACCACTGGTCTTCGCGGCTTCCTTCAATTTAATCACGCGCTCCAGACTCTTCGGGATCGCCTGCTCGTCCGCGTTTTTCGGCGCCGTGTTCGTGCACAATTCTAACCTAAAATCCGCTGCCGGCTCAGTATTGTCATCTAAACTCCATCGCTTATGTTCCAACTTTTTATTACTAACAACTCACTCCGCCAAACGCTTAGCGTGCTGCTTCTCGGGATCCTTGACACCTCGATGCTTCTTCCCTGGTATTTTGCGTCCCATATTCGTCTTTCGTTTCGCGCGTGGCCGCGTAAACAGCTTGTTTACAAATGCTTACTTTCTAGTAACAATTTATATTCTAGGAACATAAATGTCTCCAACTAAAATTTTTTAAGTATACGTTAATTGATTGGTCCAGAGAGAGAAGCCTGATAGCTGCGTTACGTTTTTTCCCTAGAAATTGATAATCTATAGTATACGTGACGTAAACTATAAATTGCCAATATTGAAAATCTATAGTGTACGTGACGTGGTTTATAGATTTTCAGCATCCGTCTTTTTACATCTGTGATCCGAATGTCCTAAACGTTACTGTTGCAACAAGGTTAGATAAGACATTCTTGAATTTATTCAAGTGTCGCAACCACACGCAAGAATCAGTTATTTCTTATAGTGTATATATATATATTTTTTTTTGGTATTTATTTAGAATACGCACTGCACTTCGAATATCAATAAAAATTATGCTCCTTCGACGCGTTTTGACACGAAACGAAAGAATCTGGCAGCAAAATGCGGCGGTCTGCCCTGCGAAGCGAGATATTTAACGTTAAAGTTGATAATTCTCAGGTTAGGAATCCTGTCATTCCTATTATCAAAAGTTATCAAAAGTTCATATACCAACTATTGTCTGCTTTAACAAATTATTTCTACTACAGATATTAAGCGTCGAAGTTAACGAAACAGAAATAATTTGTTAAAGCAGAGAATGGTTGGTATATGAAAAGTACATATTTATCGCTACCGACACTGTCGATACGACAGTGATTTCATAACTCGTCAAGTCGTCAAATATGTACTTTTCATATCAAAACGCGTCGAAGGAGCATAATTTTATTGATATTCGAGGTGCAGCGCGTATTCTAAATAAATACCATTTTTTTAATCTAATTATTCTAAAAAAACAATTTCACACTGCACAGCATGCATCTTGCCCAGAGTTAATAAATGAATTCCACGCTACGCTCTAGACTGTTTGTTACTAAAAGACTGTGCTTTCTTCGACGGAATTTGTCGATGCAAAAGGATGACGAAGATCGGGTCGATCTTGCAAAAGATACTTCAATCGATGACTTGGCGAAGCCGACCAATTGCTGCATGTCAGGGTGTGCAAATTGCGTATGGATTAAATATGCGGAGAGGTTGAGTAACGTGATGGAAAAATCCGACCTAGATCTGCAGAAAACTATCTTCGAGAAGGTGCAAGATCCTAACATGAGAGCGTTCCTAGCGATGGAGCTGAGGTGTCGAAAACTAATAAAATAGCATCGTTATAAATATAATATAATTCGATAAAAAATAGGTACATCTATAGCAATCTTTAACCATTAGTGTGAATCCAAGAATTCCCAGGCCAAAAGAATTACGATGCTGCAGAGTATCTTGTATATAAATTTTAAACAAGATTTTAGATGAATATTATTTTCAGTTTGTGTAAATATAACATTCTCGAGATAAACATTAATGTAATTATGTACATATATGTATAATATATGATATTGTATCATCCCAAGCAGAATAAAAAGTCACGGTGACATCAAAATGGCATTAAAATGATTTCAAGTATTTCATAAGTCACTTTAATGTCATTATGATATCATTTAGTTTTACATTCTATCTGGAATTGAAATGGTTATTGAAAATAAATACAAGTTTTCCTTAAGTTTGTGTGGTCTTTTTTAACATAATTGCTCCCATGGGACATACTTTATATAAATCAATATTATGTTTCAATTTTCATTGTTCTTTTTATATGATTTATAAATAAATAAAAGTAAAATATACTATATATCTTTTAGATAATAATAACCTTTTTTAATTGTAAAAAACAATTTGTACAATATTCAATCGATAAAAAATTTTCTGTGAATTCAATAGATTTTTAAGACTGAATTGTATTTTACTTCATATGAATAATATTAGGGTTAATCATTTTTTTGTAATCAAATGGCGAATTAAATTATATAATGAATGAATGCAATAAAAAATAATTTATCTAGTTAATGGAAACGCAAATGTAATAACAAATTGGACTTTAGGAATTAATTCAGTTAATGGTTTATTTTGTTTGCTTCAAGTCATTTTATTGTAATTATATTACTAATTTTTTTAGTTACAATTATATACATCTTAATATAATTTTTATATATAATTTTTTTATTATACTATTTTTTAATTTCAGTAATTTTATAAGTTTTTCAATTAATTTATTATATTTATTATATTTCGCTTATTCTTTATATAAGAAACGTTGTTCAGTTTTTGAATGCTTTCCAAAGGAGGACCAAAATAGATTCTTACAAGACTAGTCACCTTTCCGTTGCTCTTTCTCCTTTTTGCAATTTAAATTTAATCCCCTGGGCCTATCAACCATACCTGTTTTCTGCGATTAATTCACTAATGAAGGTGCAAAGTTCATCGAAAACATCAAAATAAATAGAATATAAATAGAATATAGCATATAAAATATTATTTCTTCAAAATCTACTACATATTAAATTTTTTCCTAAAAAACATATTTTTAACACTTTTCTAAAACACATTTAAAAAATAGCAACATGTTTAAAAAGTACAGTATAGTAAAAATATTTTAAACATTTATTTTCAATAAAGATGTTTTGATTTTAATGTTCAAATTCTACTATGTTAGCTTGTTTTGTCAATTCGAGAATAATTAATTGCAACGATATTGATCTTGACTACGACTTAAAATACATTCGAAAAATCATTCAACCACAGTTATCAGAATCCTCGCAAATTGCGCGTTGATAAGCATTTATTGCTGTGCCAGAATCTACAAAATCAAAGTTGATGAAACCACAGCGCAATTATCCCGCGTGCAGGCATGGTCACACACCTCACGTCACGTTCTTCTTTCATGATGACGTTTGCATACGTTTGTACGCACTCACGCTCACGTTCGCCCACGCGCACTCGTGCGATTTATTTTCGCTTGGCGATTCTTGCGATCGCGCTTTGCCGCAATCTCGGCGGAGCCTCGGTCGAACGCGCAAAATGACGGCCATCGATTCCCGAACAATCTGTGAATCAATAGCTATTTGCTATCGTTGGACTATCGTAGATTTCAATTTGTGATCATACCGTATGCTGTGCTCAAAGGAATCTTAGTTATAATTAAATATCTATCTTCGTGGAATGACGTCATTTTAAGTGAGTTTGTGAGTGACGAAAGCGAATGTAAAACCAATAGTGGCGAAATCGGATTGATCGAATCGCTCATCGTTTGACACGAAAGAATTAATGAATTATTCTGTTTATAAAAATTGTTGCATTAAATAATTTAAAGAAAAAGAATGAAAAATAAGTTTCATGTAACGTAAAAATCAAAAATGAATATGAAATCATAAAAATATAAATTTTTAACTGAGCAAGTACTTTTTATACGTGTACAATATATATGATAAGACATAATAGTATTATAAAATATTCGAATATTTGAATAAAATAATATTTTGGTTAAATTTTTAAAATGGGAAAACAATATGCCGTGAAAAATTAAATGAATTCATAATGTCTAAATATATATGAGCAACAAGTGTCTCTAAATTAAACAACTATTCAAATATCAATTTATAAGAGAAATTTGTATATTGTGTTTTCGCAAAAATCTATTTGAAATTTTTCAAAATTATCAAAACACATTCGCGCCATTAATTCAAAGAAATCAAATAAATCTCGATATAAAGAACGATATCTGATCTTCAAACCCACGCATTTCAAGTTTCTTAAGAAATTATGTCTGTTGGATGTAAAATATTTATCTGAAACATGAAAATTAAAATATAATACAAAATTTTTTTTAAATATTAAAATTAAAACTTTAAATATTTATTATAATTTAAAATATAATTTAAATATGTAATATATAATTTTAGAAAATATAATTGTAGTTTTATTTTTATTTAAAATATAAATGCAAATATAAAATTTTATAGATTTTTTAATAAAAATGTTATATTATAAGATAGTTTTATCTGTAGTACTTTCTAAAATCCTTTTTAATGCTCTACAATTATTTAATTAAAATAACTTTCAAATTCTTAACTTTCTTAAATATTATAATATTATCATTTAATGATAATGAAAACGTTTCTTCGTCATTATTAAATAATAATATTATAATATTTAAATGAAAGAAATTTTTATTTTATAGAAATAAAGTAATGGAAATTAAACAATTCTTAATTGATTCTCTATATTTAAAAAGAAAAAAAATCATGAATTTTCATTAAAATTCAATCAATCATTATTTTATTGACTAATGAAATGTTAATAACTCCCAGAAATGTTAATGGATTAAGAAAAAATTAAAATGAGGGTAACAAGAAAAGAAAAAAAGGACTACAAAGAAGAACCTCCTGGAGAAGAATCCTCGACTATCACAGATCCTCATACTGTGCCTTTAGGCGAATTATTGGTGCACACGTCGATGCCGGCAGCTGCAGTTGCGGTAAAATTATGCGGTGAAGATTCTGCAGAGGAGATAGGTGAAATCGTTAATCAGAAGAAGGGAGATATCTTAAGCACATTTAAAAGAAGAACTTTCAATAGGATCAGCTTTAAAGGCGAATCAGGCCCTTTGCTAAACAGGTAAGAAAGTCGATCATTGTAAGAAATTGAAGATAAAAATTTATTTTTATAACCTAATTTGAATTATTGAATACCAAATACCAAAATATCAGATTCTAACTTTACGAAATATTTTTATGAAATGTTAAAACAAAATAATATTTTTCTTTAAATATATTTTATTTTTTTATATCACTAGACTAATTCGATCAATATCAATTGTCATACAAACAATTATAATAATGTAGCAACCATGAGTTGCTATTGTAATTCGAACTCATTTTCGCTTGTCGTGAAAACTGTTCAAACGGGAACTGGCAATGCTGGTTAGTTGATTGATTACTGTTGAACTGTTTAAAATCTAAAAAACGCCATTAAATAATCATAGTTTGTATAATAATAAATAATGACGCTGTCTCGTTTTAATTGCTTGCTGACGTGAGTACATAAAAATTTTATTATAATTAAAAAATATATGTATTAATAAACAAATTACTTATACAAAATGTTAAAAAATTATTTAAAACTTAGAAAATAATAAATAATTCTAATGTTAATAATTCTGCTCAGTCTTTTTATACAACAAAATAAATGTTTAATACAAAAATTAATTTTATTAAAAATAGAAGTTAATTTCTTATTTTAGTAACGTGAAGTCTGTTCATTTTCACAGAACTTTTGAATTAATACAATAAGTTAGAATGAAAGAAAGTATATTTGTTTTACTTTAACTTATCTTTCGGAAATTTTTCGAAAAAAAACCGACTTATAGATAATTTAATTTCCAAATAAATTGAAATATAAAAATTTCACATAAATCCTCCTTTTTGTTTCCATATGAGCTTTTCCTATATTGATTTTTTTTTACCTTGATTATTATGCATATGAAAATATTAAAAATGGGATTACACACACACATACACAAACACATAAAAATCAATATAAATATTTTATTTTAAGATATTTTATTTTAATATATTCTAACGTATAATCTAAAATATTATTAATATAAAATTTTTTGAGGCTACATTTCTTTTGAAGATATATACATTTTACTTAATTTGATGAACATTATTTTTTTATAAGATTAAATAGATTCTGTCCTGAATCTGTGTAACCTAGTTAGATAATTAAGATTCTCTCTTTTATATTATTTATTGTTTTGTTATTGTTTAATTAAATTTAAAACGAAAACTTTGCTATTATTAATATTTATTACATGTTTATAACACATGTTTATAACAATTTAATTTTTATTTTTTTAATTAATAAAATGTATGATATATTTTATACATATTTATTATAATTTTAATACATTTTTATAATTTTTTTTATTTTTAATTTTGATTAATATAAAAACAGAAACACATTGGTAATAAAATATTAGTACACAAATTATAAAGAATTACATTTAATTTTTATACATGATATTAATAATATAATTTTTCTTATACATAATATTTTTATAAATTTTAATGTTAATACCATTCGAAACAATTCTTTGAAACAATAGTCGTAACCTTGTATAAATATGCATGCATTACATAAGCTCGTGTCGATAGAAAGAAGCTTATCGTTTCCGCGTACGATAATGTCGTAAAGAACTTCGTCACGATGATCCTTCAAAACGCTTTGTTTAACATTATTTTCCACACAATAGAAAGTCTTATAATATATATCATACCATGACTTTATGTTGTAACAAATTAATCACAACTCCGAGAAAATTAGACAAAATAATTATGAAGAAGATTATAAAATTATGATATTTAAAGTTGTATTTAGAGAGATACTTAAAACTCTAATAGTACCAAACGGATTATAATGTTAAGTATCTTTATACTTTTATGTGGAATGCTTGTTAAATTTACCTTCTCGACATTATAAATTTAGTAATAGCGTCACTAAAATAGGCAGGACGATGTAAAATCCGAATAACACGAATGCACTTTTATGCGAAACTCTGAAAATAGCGATATAATATTACTATTTAGTCGTTTGGTAGTTAGTTTAGCTTTGTTTTTGAATTTATTTCTTTTTTATTGTTTGAATCATAAACATGTAAACATGCAGGCTAAAAATATTTAAAAACTAAAGAGTACTAAAAATTTGTATATGATTAATAAGTAAAAATTGATATTTATTACAAATGATTAATAGTCCTATGTTTTTTTTTAGTTTATATAATTATTCTATTTTTCTTACTATAATTTTATGATATATAGTTGATGTGTTATTTTTTCGTAATTTCTTCATTGTAAGCATTTTTTTCTGAATATACATTATATATATTTTGAATGCTTTTTAATGACTAAAAAATCTTTAGAAACCTTAAAATCATGTCATAATTTGAATTACATTATGATATTATCATTTTAATGTTCGAATATTTCTTTTAATCCATTTTTATAATGGATAGTTTATATAGAATTATTGATTCCCCTCTTTGTGATGGTTCAACGAATTCCATGATCGTGCCAAAGAGACAAAGAGAAACCGTTCTGGTCTGCCAAGAACCGAAATTATATTTGCAGTATTCAGCCAGCCTCGATTCTTTAACGAGCGATCCTGATTAGCTGTGTTAGTATCTGTTTTTACGTTTTAAAATTCATTTAGTGTAAAATTACACAAAAAAATACACATTCTGTACCGAAAACAGACGAAATAAGTACTTTAAAACTCACTAAACTAAAAAAAGATATTTAATTAATATAGCTTTGTACATAAATTTGTCGACGTAAACAATGATTTTCTATTTTAATAATGGAAATTACATATCTTTATCGCCGTACATCGCTTATAATAGGATAATGAAGGATTATGCATTATTGTTATTATTGTAATATTTTAATACGTAAATGCTCAATATATTGAGTAGAATCACAATAGACATATGATAGTTGAAATTATCAATTAGATATGCAATTTGAAATTTATTATCAACGATAAATCTAATTATTTTATGGCAGAAATGGTTGACATGTAATTTATGTTTTAATTAAAATATCTCGGTTGTATATTGTGTCTGTGCTAAAAATATTCAAACTGTCTAATAACATCATACATTTTTCAAAATGTTTTATCAACGGCTAGTGTTGTTTCTGCTTTTGTATTTACAATTAGTTTGCGACTACAAACGACCTAAGTCTGTTTTCGTTCCCGATGTGGAAATCTACGTTTTAAAAGAGGTAAAAAAGAGGTTTTGAGATTAGTGCTAAAAAAATTTCAGTAGAGATATTAATGTTCGTATTGTTTAGAAAATTCTTTAAATAACAATTGTTATGCAAGTATTATAGTTCTTTAGACTTCCGAATTATTCAATAAAAGATATTTGGCCAATGGTTTCGCAGAAAACTTGCTGTAAATTTGTTCTTTATTATTAACATAGCTAGACTGAAAGACGTGATAAATGGCATTACTATAAAAAAATAAATAGGTTCATTTTGTTTCCACAAATTTATTTTAATAAATGAATCGCTTATTTATTTTTACTAATATAAAGGACAGAAAATAAATGAGTTAAATAAGCGGAGGATATTAAAATTCATCGATCATGCGTCGATCGCAAAAAGTGGAAATAACGAATTTAGAACGACGGCATTTGTCGGATGCTGAGAAGATCTATTATCCGTGTGAGACGGGCAGGTTATCGGGACTGCGACGGGCGATCTCACAAGTGTCTATGATGGTCGTCAAAGTGACGACTTCCGGCGAAGCGGCCTGGCGCGAAGAATTGCTCAAGTAATCATTCTCTCAATAAACCTCTCTTTTCTTATCTTTCCTCCCTGTTTCGAATATATTGCGAATTATACATTTAGGTCATATTAGCTGTATATATTTATATGTATAAAATGCTTTGATTTTACTGGAAAATTCTCTTAATTCTTTTAATTCGAAATCTTTTTATTCTTTTAATTTGAAATCGGTTTCTCCTCAACAAAGTCATTAATGTTAATCGTTGCATATGAAATGTCGGTCAAAAGTTCCATTTTACTTTTATAAAGTAAATGTTTCCTAATGACACAAAATATTATATTACAATGATAATTTCTTCAATCAAATATAAAAAGAACATTTTTATATGTTATATGATTCCCAATATTATTTCGTTTTTAGCAAGAATTTCGAATAAGCAAGGAATTTATAAATAAAACGGATATTTCATTAAGATTATCTGCGAGAAGTATTTCTTGTTTCGAAATAATCGCCCACGTTTCATCAGGACGAGAAAGTATTCGTGATTATGGCAATTTATGGCAAGAAATCTAGTAGCATAAGCTCAGAGAAGAATCTTCGTTGGAAGATCATATCAAGCGAGTTTCACATTTACAAATTTTTCTTTCATTTGATAGCATTTAATTCTCTTATTTATCTTTTTTAAAAATGATTATGCATGTATGCATGTATGCACTTGTGTATGTCATGCACGCATTTATATACATGCGCAAATTTTTGATATTAATTCATATAATGTTAATTATTATACATTTTTTATAATAATTTATTTAATATTGATTATTATGTATATTCTTTCTCTTTTTCCCTTTTTTATTAAAACTCAAATATAAAATTAATATGGATTATATCTTTTTTCATGCATTATGCGTATATTCAGGGCGATATAAAATTTTCAGAAGAGATTAATTTCATAATTATATAATTTAAAAATGATATTTTAATTAATTGGTCACTATTTAATTTCAAACGAAATAATTATTATCTGGTCAATGGCGTTCTAAATTCGCATGATTTGCGTGACTTTCAACCCTGACATATTGACCCGTGACGCAAATAGATCGACGACGGCGGGTTTATACCACGCGCTTTTTGGCATCGCGAATATTTGCGAACGTCATTACTTTGAAGTTTGTTTGCATTTTTGCAAACACACCTACAGTTGCTTTATGAGAACTTACGTTATTCTAGTTTATATTCTTTTATATTCTTTATTAACTCAATTAAATTAAAAGATTATTCGTATTTCTTAAAGTTAATAAGTCTCACTATGTCTCACTAAATAGTAATAAATACAAATTTTCGAGAGTTCAAAGAGATGGAACTTTTCGATGAGTATCATTGTTAAAAGCTTAAACTTTGAATTTTCAGTCTTTGATCTACAAATTTCCACAAAAAGATGAGATTACATAATAACACGTATAAATCACGTGTTGCTGTTTCACTGACTAAAATTATATTCTAGAATTGTTAAAAATTATTTTTGACACAACTTACAATTAAACTGTTGATTTACAGCCCGAATTTGCATGATTGGAGGATTAGGAGCGCTTTATAAATTAATTTAATCAATCTTTTTTTTTAAGGTATCGCCAAACCAAATTTAGCTCCAGAAGAATTCGCAAAAGAGTTGTTTTTAAACATGGTGACTGTAATGTTGTTCAGGGAAATGTCGCCAAACGACGTCGACGGTATCTTCAGGTGAATATTCTCAGCACATGGATAAGATAGTAAAAGATAATAAAAAACAATACGAAATTTTCGAGCTATAATTTGTAATATAAAATATATCATAATTTTGATTATTTCCAAACATATTATAATTTTCTTAAATTTAACTAGCACTTTATTAATTGTACGTTTGAAATAAATACTCTTTTAGTACAATCGATTATTTAAATTTATCGCTGTTACTTAATGGGCCAATTATTGAAAAAACAATAATTGCAATTAACCAAAATCAAATCATTGAAATGGTCTGGTATCTTGTAAAAATATTCTATAGAACAAATACAACAAATCGAAGAAATTAATAGTTTCTTATTTAATTAGTTTTTATTTTAATTGTAACTATTTTTTATAATTTATTATATGCACTCAACAATTTCATAGATATATTTTATTTTCTTATATTTACTATAATAAAAATTATACAATTAACTGATTTATTTTATTTTACAGGATATTTTCACAACATTGGTTGATGCACAATGGCGATGGACACTCTTAGTATTCTCTATGAACTTTTTATTATCTTGGCTAGCGTTCGCGCTTATTTGGTGGTTAATTGCGTACAGTCATGGGGATCTCGAACCCCAGAATTATAATAATAACACTTTCATCCCCTGCGTCGTAGATATACGCAACTTCGCGAGCTGCTTCTTGTTCTCCGTCGAAACGCAGCACACAATTGGGTAAATAATTAATTTTCATTATCTATTAAAACTATTACAATAATTTTTATGTTATCGTATTAATGTGATTACTATATAAAATAGAAAATTGAATAAATGGCGCGCGCGCAGCGCGCGCTTGTGTTGTCTAGTTTAATTAAAATATAAATATGATATAGATATGGGGCGAAGCATACAACGGATGAATGCCCAGAGGCAATCTTCACATTATGTATTCAATCGATGACTGGAGTAATCCTGCAAGCATTCATGGTTGGCATCGTCTTCGCCAAACTGTCACGTCCTAAAAAGCGCACGCAGACCCTACTCTTTTCGCGCAATGCTGTCATCTGCCAACGAGACGGTCAGCCCTGCCTCATGTTTCGCGTCGGTGATATGCGCAAGAGTCATATCATCGAGGCACACGTTCGTGCTCAGATGATCAAGAGAAAAGTAACAATTATATTATTATATATCCACATGTATAAAGGGAAAATAATTATTGTAATTATTGATTTATTCATATATATATATATATGTTTCAGGTTACTAAGGAAGGTGAATTGTTGCCATTTTTCCAGACGGAACTAAAAGTGGGCGGCGATGGAGAGGAGGATAAAATTTTTTTCATCTGGCCTACCACGATCGTTCATAAAATCGATCGGTATTCACCACTTTATAAGGTTTCAGCCAGCGACATGCTGCGAGAGCGATTTGAAATTGTCGTGATATTGGAAGGTAAGGATCTTGTCACGTCTTGTTTAATAATTTAGAATGAAATATTTAACTTGATACGCGACAATGATAATTTTTTTATACTGATTATTAATATATCGATAGGAGTGATCGAATCCACCGGCATGACAACGCAGGCAAGAAGTTCGTACTTGCCATCGGAGATTTTATGGGGTCATCGATTCCAGCCGATCATTACCTTCCGCAAAGAGACGGGTGAATACGAAGTCAATTATACTCTTTTCAATAACACTTACGAGGTGGATACTCCACTTTGCTCTGCCGCTGATCTCGATCGCATTCGAGCGATGCATCGCGTACAACCTGGTAAAAATTTATTATTTTTCATTTATTAATAAGTTATACCTACTTATTATTTTTTTGCATTATTTTTAATATGCATTTTCACGTTATTATAACAATATTTTATTTCCATCATTTAAATATATATATATTTTTTCTATATTTCATATATAATTTATGCATTATATGCATATATGTATATATATTTTTTATTCTTAACTTTTCATTTTATTTATAATTAAATACAATATAAAAAGAAAATGTTTTACTTATTCATACATTTTATTACTTCATTCCTTTTAATTATTTTAATTGCGAATTAATTGCGAGTTAAATTATTATTAATTGTATTTTATAGAACGCCTTAGCTCAAGTAGGTTTCCGGAATATCACGAAACTTATAGTAGTAGTTCCTTAACGATGACATCTGCGTCGAGTCTGAGATCTTCAACTGGCGAATTACATATGCAAGTGCCAGCGATGTCATCAACGAGTCCTCTAAATCCGATATCGGTGATAATCACTAGGTCAAATTCGTGCAAACAAGAGAGTATCAATCATCCGGACATATCACTTCCTTCTTCTTTCGCACAAAATGAGGTAATGATCAGTTAAAATTATATAAATACAATAGATAATATGCTCAAAATGTTTTACTATTTCAGTTATATGCCATTTTGTAAGAAATTATTACTAAAAAAATGTTTTTCCAATATTCTAAGATTTATTAGGAACTCTTTTATAAAATAAATAAATACCGTTAGCAAGTGATTCAGAGCTTATTGTGCGGACGGATAATAATTGATATTATAATAAATCTCTTATTTTTGCAAACGTATAATAATAGTAATAAATTAAAATAANAATAATATAATAATAATAAAAGTTATATAATTAATATCTTTTTCTATTTAGGTGACAAAGGAGGAACGTAATATCAAAACTTCAAAAAATGAAGAGGATTATGATCATGCTTTGAAGAATATTAATGCATCCTTAATGAAAAGCAGGAATGAGAAGGAAGATAGAAATGAATTAAAGACAAAGTTACATTTGACAAGAAACGAAGACACGAAATCGAAATCTAAATCTGCCGTGAAGGAAACTCAAGAAAGCGACTTAAAAAGGTCACCCTGCGAAAGTAATGAGGATATTAGGTACAAATATGTCAAAAAATATTTTCTTGGAATATTTCTCACTATTTATTAAATTTAAACATTTTATATTCAATGGGTGATTAAATTTTCGTTTTAACAGACAATTTAATTTAATTTTAATTTTTTAAAACAGACGGAAAAATACTGCAAATTCTTCAGAGTATTTTGTTATGCCTAGAAAGTCCAGCGTATCTAGCGATGATCACAAGCTCAAAAATATTTCTAAGAAAACAAATTTTATTGTCAATGAGGAAGCATTAATTACTGATCCTAATTCCCAAAATATATCTTTATCCGAGCAAACATAGGTAAGTGTTACAAGAATTAAGCCCTTCATAATATATGGAGTTTACACACACTATGTACACATAGATATAATTATAATATATATAATTATACATACACATAGAAATAAATTATAAAGAAAGAATGTATTTTAGACAAAAATTAAAATATAATTATACATAATTAAATATGTATATGTATAGATGAATATACAAATATACATATACACAAATGTATATACATATACAAAATAAGACATTTAATATGACAATCGCAAATATAAAAAAAATACATTGTGAGTTGAGTGAATGAGAGAGAGAGAGAGAGAGAGAGAGAGAGAGAGAGAGACGAATAAGCAATTCCTCCTTATTCCCAACAATTAATAAAATTTTTATTTGATCTTCTAAGCATCACTGTAAAATATAATGACGTGGCTAATTCTTATACTAAAACTATATTTTTAATTATTCTTAAAGGCCTTTAAATAATATTGATAAATTTTTATTCGCAATATTTTCTATCCATTTAGAACATTCCTTGCTACGGTAGACTACCGATGGATTTTCTATTCAACAGTTTTATATTTTGATTACAAACATAAATATTATCATAAAATACATTTTATAGTGTTATTATTTAGTACTAATTAGTAATATTAATTTAGTAATAATAATTATATATATATATTGTATATATTATATATATATATATATACATATATATATATATGTATATAAAGTAAT
>JAJVSH010000042.1:1337144-1350159 GCA_021460005.1 Tetramorium alpestre | reverse complement strand
TGATATACTTAGTAAATGAAACTCGATCGCTATGCTGCAAGGAGTACTGATAGTATGATAATTACTTTATATACATATATATATATATGTATATAAAGTAATTATCATACTATCAGTACTCCTTGCAGCATAGCGATCGAGTTTCATTTACTAAGTATATCACATATATTCATTCATTTAAATTTTATTTATTTATTTTGTTTTATGTTTTATATGTTATAAATTATACATTGCTCAATTGTTCACATATTTTTGTTGTTATTATCGTTAACAAAAATTTGTATATATAATTGTTTCTAAAAAATACATAAAATAAATTAAAAATATAATATATACAGAGTAATAAATTAATAATAATTGTCACTAACAATTATTTTTCAAATTTAAGTTTACAAAATTTTTTTAACTAAAACTATTTGCGTTTGCTAAATTCAAAAGACACATTAAATATGTTGTGTGTATGTATGTATGTGTGTGTGTGTGTGTGTGTGTGTGTGTGTGTGTGTGTGTATGCGTGCACGTGTGTGCGTTGTAAATGAAGAATAAAGTTTTTAGTTCAAGTATATAAAATATAATTATATTAAAAATATATAAAATGGAAACAGAATAAGATAATCTGTTGTAATATTATAAAATGTTGTGATAAGAAGGAAAATAAATTTTCTTTTTAAATTCATCCATTATGAATATAAAAAAACATGTGTTACTAAAACTACAACTTATAATTAATTAATTAATTTTATTATAATAAAACTTATAATTAATTAATTTTATTTTTATAAGAAGTAGGCAAATTACAGCAATATTTGTTCTCAGTAAAAAAATTAATTTAATAATTAATTTGGACACACGCGAAAAAATTACTATCAAGAATCACCGCAGTGGCTTATGTGATGCTTGTGATGTCATATGTGGCACACGTGACGAACGTGTTAAACGCGCGACAAGATTAAAGAGATTGACTGGTGCGATAATGAGGGCACTTCCCGACATTTATCCCTCTTTTATGAATCTTGTCATCAACTCTTCACCTAACCTTCGATCAATTCTTCGTATATTGTATTGAAAACTAATATGTGAAAAATTTTATTTCCGATCAACTTTGTATGAGATGTGAGATTTAAATTCTATTAGTTATAATATTTTTTTAAAGTCTATTTATCTGTATTTATTAAAGTCATCATTGAGCAATTGTAACAATAACTTACTAAAGATATTACAAATATATAATATAAATTTCTTAAGAAAAAGTAGATATTGAAATTAAAAGTCTTTTCATTCAAACTTTTTGATTTAAATATATTTTTTATTTTGATCATTCAAGAGAATCCATAATCTCGATTGTCTAAATGGGTGTGAAGATTGTTACATTATATGATAAAAACTGATTATATGGATCATGAAACATTATATTGAATACAAGGACAGAGAACACTTTACTTGGCCAGTCTTTAATCGTTAAAGCCCGGATGCTGCGCAACTAGAAGAACTTAAATTGCACGAATGCAATGCGTGACGTCTTTGTGCCCTAGTTAGGACAATTTAGATAACCTTCACCGATGAATTCGGCTTATTTTAAGCGTCTCTGAACGTAAAAATGTATGTCAACTCATGAACATTTGCGTGACTGTAGGAGAATGGATTTACAGAGTAATAACAAAAAATACGTCAACCATCTCGATGAGCTCAATATTCCTTTTATTTGTTACAGCAGACAATTTGTATTTACATTTATTCAATAATTTTTATACTTACATATATAATTAATGTTGATTTCATTTTCTTTATATTGTATACTAGGATTTTACATCATGTTTCTATAACATCACATTTATTTTACAATATTTATTTTCTAAGAACATATAAAACTTTTTATTATGCGAAATTTGTATTATGCGATATATCTCATACACATTCGATATTTACGAATTCTATATTGCTGCAATATTTAAATTTGAAATTAAAATTGTATTAAAGTAAAATATATATTTACAATATAACTTTATTATTTGTTCACTTTTGATTTGCAAAATTAAATGCACATCATGACAGATTTTCGCAAACTATAAATAACTCCGCGGACCATGAATCAAGATTTGCGGTGCAGCAACGCTGAATAATCTGCATATCAGACCGAGGACAGACTGACCGCAACTTGCCATTTGCAAGGTGATACGCTTTTTCCATTCTTAACGTGACAATTCTAACGTGTTATCCTACACGGCCATTGTCATTGGGACGCTGTGTTACTCTCGTAACCTTCTTCAAACCATATCTTATATTCACGTATGATATTAATTTACTTCAACTAAAAATTATAAAATTCACCTTTTTCTCTAATTTTTTTCAATATTTTTTAAAAAAATCTATTCTCAAAAATATATACTCAGTATATGCATGTGGGCATGATATATTTTTTAATTAAAAAATCAAGAAAAAATATATAATTATACATTTATATATATTTATATTTAAAATATTTTATACGTACCTATATAAATTATGAATTTCATAATAATGTATGTCTACATAATAATCAATTACATATTTTATGTTATAAGATTTAAAAGATTGATAATCATTCGCTATGTTTATCTCGATAAGTCGAGACTTCATCAATAATTCAAGAATAATTAATCACAATAATATTGTCATTTAGCAAAATTGTCATTTCTAGCGTTAAAAAATTCGTGAACTATTCTAGAGCGCGTTAAAATCGATAATCTAAATTTTGATAAAGAAATTTGAGAAGAGAAGAATCACGAGAAAAATATAGAGAAGGCACATTTCGCACTTGTTTCGAGCATACATGTAAATGCAACTCTTAGATACTGTGAAGAAGACGCAGATGATATCATGGATTCGACCGTGAAGATGCGGAACTTTCGCGTCGATTCTCGATCTCGTAAGCCAGTAAGAGGTGGCAAGAAAGAGAGAGAGAGAGAGAGATGAGATAAAATGAGAGAGAAAAAGAGAAGGGGGGATCAGATGAAACGGCTGTGGACGTCTGACGTCACTTAAAAAGCCCGTTGATGCGTCTTTTCGTCAATGCGAGCTAGCTCGCAGTTTCGCGAAACGCTTTGTCATCGAAGTCATATGTAACTTCTCGTCATGAAATTCATGTAAACGCGAATGTGATATCTAGCATTTTCGCAGTGATGCACAAAGCTTTTCCGGAAACCGCCAAAACAACAAAAAAAGAAAGAGAAAAAGTGTTTGATAATTCAGTTTGGAGGTGAATCGTCGTAAGCATGCGCAAAATTCGTGGAGGTATGTAAATGAGAATGATAAACAGAATGTTTAAAAGCGAGGAGCGTACAAGGTGAAGTGGAATGTAGAATAATATTTTTTTGAGATTTAGAGATATTATTAAAATAAAATCTTATATAATTCGCAGACTTTATCTCGATTCTTCTTTAATAGCATACTTTTTTTATATATTTCCTAAACGTATTAACGTAAATAACTTTATTCGTATTTTTCAGAAAATAATAATTGTTTTCAAAGCAATTTCGAAAGCAATGGTTATTTTTCGAAGAATGGCAGAAAATTATTTTTATTGAAAAACTTTAAATTATAACAAGGAAAAAGCTAATAAATGAAATAAAAAAATTTACTGCGTATTAGTTAAAGACAATTTTTTTATTAGAAAATAGCGCTCGGAATTCGTTTGATTTCGCGTTTGAAATTCGACACGCGAGCGCAGAGGATTTATAGATCCGCAAATATCTATATAGGGTTAATAAAGGCTTTTATATGTCCTCGCGTGCCCGTTGGGTTTCCGGCGCAGCAGGAAACGTGCGGAAAGCGGAGAAGTGCCGTCACGCTGTATTAGATTCGTGATATTAAGTCCATTTTATACACTCTGTGAGATTTAACATTAGAATTTTATTAAAAATTTTATGCGTGTATGTGTTAAAAATTGTTATTATAATATTAAATTAGATGAAAAGATTATTAACATAGATATATTAATAAGCAGTAATAGTTATAGACACATAATATTTTAATTAAATAATAATACAAGGATACAAAATAATAAATATTAATGTATATTTATTAATTAAAAACAATATATTACAATATGTAATATATGCGTGGATTGTGTGCTTTATTATCTAAGTTCATAGAAATAACAAATACATATTACAAATATGTAATAATATGACATATCAAGCTTATTCAGATCCTTCTAAATTTTCTACGTAGAATTATGATTTTATGATTTAATAGTTTTACAGTTGTAAGTAAAGTATAAGCAGATATTTTGATCATTTTTAAATAAATTGATAATTTTTTAATAATTTTCAGAAGTATTTAATACTTTTACTTTTCTCATATTAGTGTTTTTACACTTAGTAAATCTAGCATTCTTATAAATCAATATATAGAACTTTGAATGTAAATACAAAAGTATGGTAGATATATTTGCGTGCTAAAACAATTTTACACACAAATTTACCCCCTTTTTATGCTAGATTGTTTAATATAGGCTTTATGCATGTACGGTGATTAAGGCGTGCGTACTACCACCGCCTGTGCGCTGTAAAGAGATAAATGCTATGGCGAGATCTCATGTGACTCGAGAGAGCGAACGAACATGGGTGAATTTAAAACAGTCGTAAGCGTGACGCGCATACGTACGCTCGATGTGTGCTGGAAAAACGCGGAAAAACTACTATTACTTTTAAAGGTATGACATATTATTTTTCATAGGAAATGCGTGGAACGGAACGGATTTACACATATTTTTATTTACTAACAAATATAATTTTAATTTTTTTTTAAATATATTCTGTATCTATATTAATCAATCATTCTAGAAAATTATAAATATAGTGATAATACAAGACAAAATATATTTTAAATATCTAATAATAAATTAAATATAAATAAAAATACACAATACTTTTTAAAAATATGCTCTTTATGTTTGTTTTTAGTAAAGATAATTCACAATTCTAAAGGGAAATTCTATTAGAATAGGAATTCTATTAATTCTAATATAATTACAAAATATTTTTTAATCAATAATACTAAATTAACAATATTTCACATATATAAAAAATTACAAAAAATTATTTGTAATACATGTCTCCATTTTTACACGTCTACATTAATGCATAATCTATTTATGATTTAAATTTAGGATTTAAAATATTTTGGATACAACTATTTACTGTTTCAGAATTTTTCATGTGCAAAATCTTATAAATATGTTAAAATTTACACGCAAGTAAAATTGCCAATTTAAAAGCAGATTTCATATCGTTGGTGATGCAAAATCATTCCGGTAATTGCTAAATAATTACCTTTTTTATGATTGAAAATTCTCAATCAAATGTTGATACAAACGTTATATTGACAAATTTATTGATCATAATCTTCACAGTTTTATAATAGCGAGAAGAAAATGTTTCTTTCGCTTACTCAGTCTTATGTAACATGCTGGTATGTAACAAACTGCTTATCAATTAGCGTAATGTGATGTATAAGAAAATACTTAATTATTAAGTATCTATTTCTTATTTACACAGAGATGACTAGGGTCCAAAGCCTAAGAATTGAGCGATGCTGAATAATCGACTTTTCATTTCGGAGATCAAATCAAAATCATTACATTCAATTAATAATAAAAGAAAAGAAATAAATAAAACGAGCTAGTAGGGGTGAACAACTAATACAGATTAAAATTGACGAAACGATCTAGAAGATCGAAATAAAATGGTCAGCGTAAAAAAAGATCTTGACAAAAGAGAAGAAAGAAAAAGTATGCTGCCGCAATGAAGTCGAAATCAGAGCGTTTCTCTTCTTGAAGAAGAAGAAAAAGAGGACAATGGATGAATCGTCGAAAATCTTTCGGCTTCCGGGGACTATCGAGGAAGAGGAGGAAGAGGAACAGCAGAAAGGGACAGAGGGTCATAAAGCAAAGGAATTACTAGATAACACAGCAGAATCTCTTCTTCTGGGTCAAAAATGCGGCTCAACACTTTCCACTTTACCAAGAAATATCACTCTCATCAGGGTCAACACTCAGAGTAGCAGTATCGCTGGCGGTATCGGTCGACAGGACTCAACTAGGTGAGAATCTATCTGATTCAGATCGTACTATTCGTATAAAATTTCTGTTTCTTTTTTTTTGTACTTAAATAATGCAGATTCTGTTTTAAAAATATTGAACAAGATCACGCGTCGTAAAATTGTTTATTTTTGGAAGAACGCCACGTTAAAAACGGGCGCGTCATATTTATATTTGTCGAGTATTTATCGGCGCCTCTGCTCAACAGGTGTTCTCCACAGTTTTAAACAGATTAGACAAAAAAACAGACTGACGTATTTCGATAATTGAAACGTTAAACTTAGATGAATATATTTGGAAGGAGATCCCGATGATTTTAACAACACGATAATGATTTTAGGAAGTACTTTAAATATTGAAAATGATGGTAGCAACTAAATATATCTTCATGATTAATCATTCTTGTTGATAATAATACATCAATTTAATAAGATGTAAATATTGAAATTCAAAGTTATTTAGTTAATTTAATATTATTATTAATTTAATGTATTATATTTATTAAACGTATTATATTTACGCCTACACATCGACAAAAATGAGTTTAAATTAAATTAGATTATTTCAGTTTTAGATTAGTTTTAATTTTGAAATTACAATGTAACTTTAATGACAGATATATATTTTTATATGAAAATCCCATTTTCTATCATATGTAAATTATAATCACTTAGAAACTAGAAACTGTAGCACTCTGAGACTTTGCATTGTTTTTATTGCAAAAATATAATTAAAACTAATTATTAAATTGCATTGACATCGTGTCACTTTTGAAATTCAATATTTTGTAAACAACAATTCGGTATGGGCAAATTATTCTAAAATGAAAAGCATTATATAAATACAAAACTTATCATATTATATACCTACCTAATATAATATGTAACATACAAATATAATTTTGTGATAATAATGTCGCGCATATATGGATCTGATAAATGGCAGTTTACAAGGAATATAGTGAATATGAAAGGGTAAACACACGTGGCAATTTTATTTGCGCATAGACATTTAATATGCAATATGGTATGAGACACCAATTGTACGTTAATTGTGCCTGATGGTGACAGACTTACGTATTTACCACGTATTATTCTCTTATTTACCATGGAACGTTGATGTATTACATTTACTTTTATCATTGACAGATAAGGTTCTTACATGGCGAAAAAGAATTTTACCGCCGTAGCAAAGTTGTTTCTGCTTCTACATATTGGATATAGAAATGATCCAACTTTGCTATCATTATCAATTATTCAATATTATAAAAAAATTTGTTTTTGTGTTTTCGTTAAATAAAAATATTTTGTTGAATACATTTGTTTTTGTAAAAACATATTAATTTATTGTTGAATCTTATTTACTTTGCTTAACCAATACGTAACTCATTTTAATTTTATTACATTGATTTTAAGAAAGAAATTTTAAATAAAAGATGGAAATTCTAAATAAAAGATTTTCAAAGACGTGCAATTGATTTGATTTTAAGATCATAAAAATCGCTTTTAATTTTTAATTTTTAATTTTTTTAAAAATAAGAATTCCAATTTTTATCTCCATATTTTTGTAATTATTGTATTGAAATGTTTTCAAACACATCAAACTTTTTTTAATTTTCTAGTTTATGTATCTTTAAAGTTTATATATCGTCGGCATTAATATTATTCAAAGTGTGTTACGAAGGTTGCCCGATCGGATTTATATTTCTTATATGCATATGTGTCAGTGCAAGCGTTTGTGAAAATTTTAAATATAGTTATCAATAAAACATGAAGAATTTTATATATTTCTTAATATAAATCTCCGAATTTTTAAATATCAATGGATTTCTTTATATATCAATATCTATCTTATCAGAAATTTAATATAATTTATAAAACTTGCAGCATTTTGTAATTATTGAAGAAATTATGATTAATTTTGTGATCGTCAAAAGAAGAGACAGAGTCAATCGTGCATACTTTGTTGTAGCTGCTCGTTAATTTAATTGAATGGTTCGTTATCGCTATGTAATAACAGTTAGTTGGATCTGGTCCGGCCGTGATGATACCGAAGAAGCAAGTCGATCTTTTTTCGCGTATTTAAATCATATAGATCGAAATTGTGTTGATCATGGATCACGAGAGATTAAATACTTCAACGAAAAGATCCATTTGTATGAGGTCCAAACGAAATAAACGGTTGGTGCATTGTTTCACATTAGTTTGTAGTTTCAATGCTGATTTACAATGTTTGCGGTTTATGTGACAATTAAGGTTATTATTAGATAAAATACCTAAGTTTCTTTTTCTTGTTCTCTTCTTTTTTTCAATATTTTCAAGAAAAATATTTGTCCTTTTTAAAATTACTTTTTCATTCTTTTTTTTATTCTTTCCCTCTTTATTATTTTTAAATTTATTAATTAAATTACAACTTAGGACCTTAGAAGAAAGGCTTTATAAGTTTTTATAGGAAAAAAACTTATACCAAAAAATAATAACATTTATTTGTATTATAAAGCTTTAAAAACTATTATGATTTGATTAAGTTTTTTTATATTTTAACAATGATGGTTTTAAAAAAGAGATTAATATTTCTCAATATAAAATTTAATACAGAAATTAATTTACTAAAAGATAATAACAATTTATGACATGAGTTGAGATAAGAGACATAATTACAGAACGATAAAATTGATTATTCATAAATTTTCAATTATAAAAGTTAATTATTTTACACGCCGAATATTATGAAAAAACTAATAAAATCTAGTATGATTTATTTTTTGTCATTAAAGCGTAATATTATATTTGTTTCAAAAAATTTTTTAAATAATAATGTGCTATTGAAAAGGAAAAGTATTATTTTTAAATTAGTTTTTCATTCTTTTATTTCTAAAATAAATTATAATTTCTATAATTTCAAAATTAGATTATCTAGTACCAAGAAATATAGCAAAAATAGCAGCTTTTTTTTATATTTGAACTAGGAAATAATGAAAAGTGTTTTTTATTCTGTTAACATATTATACATGCATTATTAAGATATCTCATAAATATGAGTATTTATAAATAGGTAAAATATATTGCGCGTTTAAATTCTATAAGTAATTATTTGAAGAATAAAATTTTATTTTGTTCATTTATTTTTATAAATTTTTTTCTAGATTTTATATGCATCTTCTAATCTAATTTCTTAAATAAGTGTACGTGAGATATAAGAAATTTAACAAGTTATTTCTCTGGTTAGGAGGCAAGAGATAGCGTTTTATGTGGACATGTTTTGCATATATCAGCGCAATTTCAGCAGCCAGTCAGATCCTGATAACGAGATGCCAAGACGCCGATAAGAAGTACACGACGTCAGTCAGTCAGTCGAACGACAATCGCGCNTGAATCGTGAAGTTGTTTTCATCATCTTTCTTCATCTATCTGGATCTTTCGTTTTGATTCTAACATTTCGCGATAATCGTTAATAATTGCTATATTTTTTTTAGTTTTAATTATTAAGCAGTACGAAATTAATGAGCACTTTATAAATTAATTATCTCATTGTGCGCTGATAAATTTATCACCAGATTTATATTTACAAACATTTCTATCTGTGTTTTCTAAAAGAAGGAATAAATATAATTAAAAACTAAAAAACTAAAACTCTCTTTAACAACTGTTAATCACTGTGTGCAACAGTATTTAAATTTTTAGTGACTTTTGAACACCCCGTATATTGATATTTCAGTCTACCTTGTACATCTTGTGTGACGGATAGTGTGACAACCTACATCATATGACTATTACTGATCATATGACTACTAATTATCACGGGAAAGAAAGAAGGAAAAAACCTATAAAAAAGTGCAATTAAGTATAACAGATTTATCATATGATTTTCTCTAAATGTGAAATTTATATTACAAATTGTTTCTATAATCATGTTTCTTATTTAAATATTATAAAACATTGTTATATCAATTTTCCTTATATGACTCGACAAATCTGTTTCTATCTTCAAAACTTGCAAGTAAAACGTATTTTTGTAGAGAAATTATGTCACCTTCATGTAATATTCGATTATCAGAAGAAGTTTGTAAATGTGATATAATTATCTTGAATATAAAAAGATGAATGAGAGATCATAATCTACATCATGTGATTATTGCATTGTGACTTTACTGGGTAGTTATAGATTTTCCAAAAGCAGAACCGATCATCTGTTCATCATACGCGAGTGACGTAACCGACGCGAGTGATTACCTTTTCTTTGCGAGAATAGGAAGAACAAATAGCGTTTTGTTAGTGACCGATAAATGGTGCTCGATGGTCAGTGCGTGTTATATATATATATAAGACATCGTAGATGAGCTATTCGTAGCAGTTTATCTTGCAGCGGTAGATCTTCCACCACCACATGTGTCTTTGTCGATCGAACTGCATGTCGATCCAACTGATTGAATCATCTCAGAAGATTCAGTATCAATGAGTATATCGCAAATTAGAAGACTGATTAAAGTACGTGACTTGATAGTTGAAGTAAGGAATCACGACTGAATACGAAGATTAAGAGTGAAGGATAAACATTCGAAGAACTTACATGTGAAGAGAAGAAATTCAATAGAAGAATACTAAAGATCTCGTTATCAATTCTATAAGCGTATCCATATGTTAGAAAACCGATTAAAGAAGAGAAATTTTAAAAACTTACAAAAATCTTTGCAAACCTTCTTGGAAAACCATAAATATTCATGGAAAGGAAATTTAAAGAAAAAATAAGCACAGAAGTGCTGAAGATTCATCTATCAACAACTCCGCCTGTGTCTTTAGAAGAATTATAATTTAAAGGATCTTCGAGCCAAGTGAAAATTCGCAATAATATTGATTGATAGTGAAAAATGGGTCTTTATAGATTATCTTGAATGTTTTTGTGGGAACAAGGAAAAGTTCAATGAAAAGAAATATGCAAAATAAATTTTAAAATATTAAGAGATTATAAATTATGATTTGATTGAAGAACTATTAAAAGTGCAGAATAAAATTTTTTAAAGAATCTTGTATTTTTATAAAAATACAAATTTGATACAAGAATATACAAGTGTTGAATGCTATTGAAGTGTTTATTCCAAATACCTTAAACAGACTACGTTCCACGTAGTTATTCTGCTATTAAAGGATCCATTCGATATTGAGATTAGCATTATACATTATAGTGAGCTATGAACGGGATAAATGGCAATGTGTTGAAGATGGGCGACAAATCCCCATCGCCGGACTGTGGAGAAGAACAAAAGCTGATATCGCCGACCACGCCGACGACGCCGATGATCGTGCAAGTGACAAAGAACCCGTACTCTTCCTTGAAGTACAGGTAAAGTAGACGAAACACGTTTGAATTTTTAAAAAGTATGTGGATTTCTTCGTAATCTTATATTGTCAGTTAACTAACACAACTAAAACTCGTGATGAAAATATCATGAGTAACAGAGTATTATTGGATTAAAACCACTAACAATAAGTCACTTGCAGTGAAAGTTTTCGTCATAAAAATATTACGTTGGGAATTTCGACAAATTAACATCGCTTTTTAATATTTTAGTACACAAGATTTACGTTTGCGTATTTTAAAAACAGACTGTAATATAAAGTGTACAAATTGAAAAGCTGTTCATTGATACAAAAAAAATTTTACACACAAATAAAATAATATATTTTTAAAGTTCTTTCTTTTTCTCTTTCTCTATGAATACAATATGATGTATTCATTTACAAATAAGAAAGTTTATTCATGAGGAAACAGTTACGAATACTATTCATAATCAACAATACGCGATACGCGAAAAAAATGCACAATGATTGCATTCTTGGCAGCAACGTGATGGTGACGAAGCAAGTGTACAATTGATAACATCGGTCATCTCTTTTAAAACAGACTGAGAAGAATTTTCATTATGATTAGTCCGATAAAAAAATAATTATCAAAGAAAGTATTGTATTATGTTCTACTAATTTATCGATAAATATGATAAAACAAGAAAAATACTACTTAAATACAATAATCATATTATACAATTCAATAATAATTACTACATATTTATATGAAAACATATTATGCATTGAATTTATTTTTTAAAAATATCGCTCAGTTTTCATTAATATAATACTAAGTAATATAATACTAAGTATTATACTAAGAAATATCTTAGTATTTTATTTTTCTGCTGCAAAAAAGATTTTGCACAATCAGTATTTCAGAAATTCAATATTTGTCTATTCAATTGCTATTCTTATCAGTATCTTGTGATGCTTGATAAGGGGATTAGAGATCCACAAGAGTGTCTTAATGACAGATTGCTCGAGGTCGCATGGATAAATGGCCCATAAAAAATGAGATATAAAAACAGTGGAATGTCATTCCATAAATCATCAGATAATTCTAGATTATTCCGGATAACTTGACATGACTGTGATATAAATTATTTTCTTTATCTTTGACAATAATTTTTGACAAATAAATATTTTGAATGGATAAACATTTTAAAATATAATATTATTCTTGTGTATTCTTATTTGATGTTCTTTTGCAAAAATTTACATATATATGTGTGTTTGTGTGTAAAAGTAATTTAAATTTATTTAGTATATATACAGGGTGTTTGAAACAAAAGGTCTCACACGAAAGTTGGTGGTAGATCGGGTCAAACCGAGAAAAAAAGTCATGTACCGTTTTACAAAATTCGCAATAATTATTGAGTTATTAATGATTAAAAATCGCCGTATTAGCCCGGCCTACCGCCGAATACAAGCGCGCGGAGAGATACGACCGCCCAGCGTCATTGTTACCAAGATCGGGAGGAGTTGTTTTCTACAAATGGCAAAAAACAGGAGGACAATCGCAGCTCAAAAACCGCCGCTTTTAGGCATTGCCGCGTTTAGTAAACAACTCCTCGCGATCTTGGTAACAATG
>JAJVSH010000042.1:1303752-1336899 GCA_021460005.1 Tetramorium alpestre | reverse complement strand
ATCGCGAAGAGTTGTTTTCTATAAATGACAAAAAACAGGGGAACAATCGCAGCTCAAAANCGCCTCTTTTAGGCATTGCCGCGTGTAGTAAACAACTCCTCGCGCGAGCTTGGTAACAATAACGCTGGGCGGTCGTATCTCGCCGCGCGCTTGTATTCGGCGGAGGGCCGAGCTAATACAGCTATTTTTAATCTCGATAACTATTGCGAAAATTGTAAAATGGTAGAGGACTTTTCTACTCAGTTTCGTCCGCTCTACCGGCTCATGAAATATTGTACAACAATTCTGGGACACCCTGTATATACAGGGTGTCCCATAATTGTGGCATAAATTTTCGTAGGCAGGTAGAGCGGACGAAACTGAGTAGAAAAGTCCACTACCATTTTGCAATTTTTGCAATAGTTAACGAGATATTAATGATTAAAAATAGCCGTATTAGCTCAGCCCTCCGCCGAATACAAGCGCGTGGCGAGATGCGACCGCCCAGCGTCATTGTTCCCAAGATCGCGAAGAGTTGTTTTCGCAATAGTTAACGAGATATAAATATTTAAAAATCGCCGAATTATTTCTTATTATAAAAGGTAGATTAAATTAATAAGATACAAATTATTGTTAAGTTTGAAATTAAAATATTCGAAAAATCAAAAAATTTATGTCGCACAGATTTCAAAATTAAAAAAGCTAAATAAAATAATTATATCTTAGTATTAGAATAATCTCAAATTAAATTACATGAGTAATCGATAATTTATTTTTTTAATTAACATTAATTAATAATTCCGAGGATTTGTAAGTTAAAAAAAATACGAATACTAAGCCATTTAAATGATCAGCTGATCGGAGAGTCTCATCGAGCCGAAGAAGTCGGTGGAAATACAGAATACCGTCACTGACTCGGCGATTGATTAACGCGTGGTAATAAGTAAATTGGTAGATAACAGCTGCGTGGTTATCGTTCAAAGTTAAAATAGCGACTTCCTTTTTGTATGTGACAGTAAAGGGAGACCAAGCTCCCGAGAGAGTCTGTTCTGCAGCGTCGAATCGCTGACAGTGATATCTCGTATAAACAACAGAGCAAATCTTCAACCATAGTGTTTGTCCATTATACGATAATGCGTATACAAGTGATTCGAATCGAGGTCATCATTTTACATCGAGATTCATTCGCGTTAAATACAAGTTAATAGTTACATAAATAATTAATTTTACATTCTTATGTTAACATTAAATCTAATAGATTCATTATATCCAGATTAATATACAAGTTGCTATGTTGAAATCAAATGTGATAATGTACTTGAATGTAATTAAAAAGTGTTGTGTTGGACGAAGTACGTTTGAAAATAACGAATAACTTTAAAATATGATAACGTGACGTATCAAGGCCTTTACCCCGAAACATTTTATGAAGCTTTAGATTCATTATGTCAAAGTGCAAGAATGATGACGAACAATGCGCAGAAATCCGCGGTAAGTTTTTACTTACTTACTTACAGAAACAAATGAAAGTATATAATTATTATTGTACAAACAAATAAGTTGAGTATTTGACAATATAGCCTGAAGTAATTTTCATAATTTCTGTCGCATCTGAAAATTAATAAACTTTTATTTAAAATTTACTTTAAATTTAGTTTTTAAAGCTCTAAAAAATTATTCTTTTTAGAAAATGTTTTCTCTTTTAATTAAAATTCTTTAAATAATGACACATGTGTATATACACGCGAAAACGATCAAATTTTTCGAAGTAAAGAAAGATTATCTTTTTTAAAAAAATATCAAAAATCTTAAACAATATTCGGAAATTAAAAAAGTTTTGATGATTAGAAGGATTAAAAGGCATGCTCTGCCTTTAATTCTCATCAAAAAGTTTATCACATCATTTTAAAAACTTTACCTAATATGCGAATAATTAACATCTGGAGAACAATATTAAAATTATTTCTAAAAAATATTTTTTAAATCATAATTTAAAAAACTAGATATCTTGACAATGATACATCTCAGAAAAAAAATTTATAAGATTATTTTCCTTTGATTTGTGTACTTACAAGATTGTTTTTATTCGAGACATCTTGTGATATTACAGCATTGAAAACTTTAATGTAATCTTAAATTTAATTAATCTCCTTTTGGAGAGCAATAATATTTTTCTTTAATAAAAGTTTGATATTATAATGATATTGATTGATATTGAGATTACAAACACTTAAAAGTACTCCAAGTTAGCAGTTATTAAATTTTTCAGTTTCATAAATTTTTTTATTTGTTTTCTGAGAGAATAATATGCTATATCTTAAAATCTTTTTTTAATCTAGATAAATTAATTAAATAAAAGAAATAATTTTAAGATGTAAATAATGATCGATATATGTGAGTCTGTGAAATTGAATTATTAAATAAATAAATTAAATTAACGGAAGAAGCAGTGATCTTCTAATATTTAAACAATCATATAAGTCATTAAAGAATGATTTGTTTCAACGTACTTTAATAAAATTCTATTCATATTTCAGGAGTCGATACCGGGCTGGACCGACGCGGAAGTTGCGTCGTCGCGCCGTCCTGAAGAATGGCGATTGCAACGTGCTGCAATCGCGCATCTCCCGGCGATCGCTGCGTTTCCTGCAGGACATCTTCACAACCCTAGTGGACACCCAATGGCGATGGACGCTGATGTGCTTCATGCTAAGCTTTCTCCTGTCCTGGCTGGGTTTCGCGGTGATTTGGTGGCTAATAGCCTTCACCCACGGTGACTTCGAAGAGCATCATTTACCGCCTTATCAAATAGAGAGCAACTGGACACCGTGCGTTTACAACATTTTCAGCTTCACCAGCTGTTTTCTCTTTAGTATCGAAACTCAGCACACCATTGGATATGGCAGCCGTTCTACTACCGAAGAATGCCCCGAGGCCATATTTATTATGTGCCTTCAGAGTATCGCTGGCGTCATGATTCAAGCCTTCATGGTGAGTGGCGATACGTTTGGCGATACGTTAAATATCTTTGCAGATAAAATGTAGGATCACGAAAAATTAAATTAAATTTTAAAAAATATATATTAATTGCAGGTGGGCATTGTTTTCGCTAAAATGACCAGGCCAAAACAGCGTAGCCAAACTCTATTATTTTCACGAAACGCCGTGATCTGCCAACGGGACGGTGAACTCTGTCTCATGTTTCGAGTGGGCGACATGAGAAAGAGTCACATAATCGGCGCGAGTGTGCGCGCACAAATGATTCGTAATAAAACGACCAAGGAGGGCGAAGTTCTGTCTCAACACCAGCATGAGCTGGTGGTAGGTACAGACGGTGAGAATGGCGATCTATTTTTCATCTGGCCAGCCACCATCATCCATCGAATCAACGAGTCTTCACCCTTCTACAATATGTCCGCTGAGGATATGTTGATTGAACGTTTTGAAGTCGTTTTGATCTTGGAAGGTACTATCGAATCTACTGGACAAACTACGCAGGCTAGGTCCAGTTATCTCCCACAGGAGATCCTATGGGGTCATCGTTTCGATCCTATGGTAAGCTACTCAAAGGAGCGACAAGGCTACGAGGTGGACTATTCGCTGTTTAATAGTACTACTCAAGTTGACACCCCGCTGTGCTCCGGCAGGGAGCTTGCAGAATTTTATAAAGCCCAGGAGGAGCTTCGTCAAGGAACTGGTACGTAAGCATATAAATTGTTCAAATAATTCTCTTACTTCTTGGTTCATTATATGAACATGAAGTATGTTCAAGTTAACACTAAACTTATTTGGATATTTCTTCGAGCATTTATTTTAAAATATTTACATTTCTTACACATTTGTAATTATTAAATTATTTATATAAAAATGCTGAAAAATTAGTTTTATAAAGTTATTGCATTCATATTGTGTGTGCAAATAAAAAGATAAGACGGCGATGTGAGAGGAAGTACAAACATTTCATTAATGGAATCTAGAACAAGTTTCCTACGAAATATTATATCGATAAAGATTAAATTATTCATGGTTATCAAGATATGAAATACTGATGACAAAACAAATCTTATCTAGCTATATTACAATTAATCAAACAATCAATATGTTTGTTTAATTTGAGATATTTTTTCTACATACATTTGATAATTAGTTTGATAATTCGTTACAATGTTGTAAATTGATGTAACACATTGTTCACTTACAGTTATCTAGAATTCAGTATTGAAGAATTTGTATTTCTTACTCATAATAACTGTAGTGGCCAAATCTAATTGTCTTTAGATTTTAATGGAGTTATCTATAATCAGATATAAAGATTTTAATCTTATATCCATACACTTGTGCACATAAACACAAATAACACAAATTTAAAATCCGCCTAATTTTGATGGAGAGAACTAATCTTGCGAATGAAAAAATTAACATTATTATTACTTGTTATTAATTTCTTTATTCGGGAGCTTCCAAATATCATAACTGTCGAGAGCTTTTAAGTGTGCTAATTGCTAGCATGTTAACGCTTAATTTGAATAAATCCCAAGCAAATTTCAGCCTATTTCCTATTAGAATAGCTAAATCTATCGAATATACAATAGCTTTTGAAAGTGTCTGCTACAAATTTTGTCGACAGAAAGCCAGCAGCAAAAGAAATGTCTGGTAATCATTGATACAATTTATGTGATAGAACGTACTACTGAGTGGAAAAATCCTCTGCCATTTTGCGATTTTTGCAATAATAAATGAGAAATTTATTAACAAAGATCTGCAAATATAAAATATAATGACAGATTGATCACGGAAAATCTGAGCACACTGTAATCATTTAAATTATATATTCTATTTAAATGTTTACAAAATGACAGGTTCTATATCATTCGATTTCTGGTGACAATCTGCTTGGCAAAATACGAGTTCAATGTATGCACAGATAATCCTGAATCTGTTGCAATATTTGTTGTCATATGATAATTTGCTTACTGGGATTGCTAATTTCTAACTCTTAATTTTCGTATATTGTTCATTATTGTCTTTGTCTGACCATCTGGTACTGGGTGTACCACAGATGGGAGCCCGAAGAAAATTCCTAGCGAGCCGAAGAGTGTCCCGATTGTGCTCAACATGCTCCCTCAAGCCGACAGCACAGGTTTCCTCACCCATCAAGATCGCTCTTCTCAGAAACCGTCCAAACTGCATATTGACATTCCGTCTATCGACGATTGTCCTGGAGTATAATTTATCTCAACTAGAAAAAGTTAAAATAAAATAAAGAACGAAAAAGAATAGTAGGAATAAACCAGAAAGAAAAATTGAACGATGAAAAGACAACATTTCTCATGTTACAAAAATTTAGATAATTTTTTTTCATATTTCGTAAGGAAGAAATAAGTTGTACCTCGATTATACGTTATACATATGTCTATAAAAAATCAACAATAAATTAAATTAATTAATTAGAATGCTTTTGATAACACATATATTTACAAGATTTGAACTATTCTAAGATTGAAATTCTAAAGAAACAAGTCATATCCCAATTATACGTTAGATAACTGATGCGATAAATTAGATAGTTAAGAAATGATGATCTTTATACATATTAACACTCAAATTACATTTCCAGATTGGGAAGCAAGCTTTCCAAAACTTTTGTAATTTTTATTGAGCTTGGTTGTGATTGTCTATTTTAATCCTATGCTGACGATGCATTGTAAATTGAGATTGTATTGAAATTGCACCTTAGTATTTATTTATTATAATATATAGCATTATTTATTATGATATTTGCATAGTACTATTTAAATTGAAACGGAATAAGGACAAAGCAAATAAAAATTGAGATTGTATATTAGAACTTGATTTATTTTATCTTTTTAATCTCTGTGAAAATTCAAAAGCCCAAAAACAAAAAGAAGATAATTTTATAAATATTTGAAAGTTGTCCAATATTTTTAAACTCATACAAATGTTATAAACAAAGACTAAAGAAAAAAGAATGAAGAATACGAAACGTTATTAAGCCGTTAATTACGAATGTTAATTGTGATTGTAATGCGATTAAATAATATCAGATTTTTTTATTAAAATATTTTTTATCTCAATTTTTAATGCGTAGTCTATGTGTATTGTATAAGCGGAATAAAAAAATGTTGAATTTTAAAGCTATGTCCTTCATAATCCTATTTTTTGGTCCTAGAATTTCTTTTGGTGTATAAAAAACTCTCCAATTTATTAATTGTACATTCTAATCTATCAAATACGAAATAAGGTAATATAAAATAAAATACGATGTATATAATGTAAATACCTTTTAACATAAAAGATCTGTTCGTTCTACTTTTTTTTTAAATTTTTTATTGGGTTATTGTACATGAAATGTCAAATTGCTTTATTTTTGGTTTTCTGGGAAACTGTCTTTAGCATGATGAAGACAGATGAAATATAACAATAATAATATTAATTGACAACAAATGATCGATTAAATTTGAAGAGTCTCTAAACCGCAGATTGCATTTCAGATGTTCTAATCGACGAGGATCGTTTAATGAGACAACAATGTGGATGTAATTGTCATCCGACCAATCATCAGTGTCTACAATTGTCTCTGCCCTTGGACTGTGCAAGAAGCCATAACAGTATGGACAATGAATACTACTGGCAAAATATCTGCAAATGTTCAAACTGCATCTTATACGAGCCTCAAATCGCAAGCATTAATCAATCGAAGGTGTTTGATTTTGATGCCATTCAGGTAATGGAAAATGAAGAACTGCAACAACTACCAGAAGCGATAAACAGGGAAATTGTGAAAAACAGCGAAGAAATTTTTTTTGAGGAGAAAGAAGAAATCTCAGAGAGAAATGTAAGTAAGTTGAACGAAGGAAAAAGTTATAATCGGGAAATTCTACTTAAAAAAAGAGAAAAAGATGTTTGGATGCAAAAAGCTAGGGAAAAAGATATGATTAACAATAATCAAGAAATTAAGTATGAAGATACAAAAGACAGTTTTTTAAAAAGCCATATAATTTGGTTAAACGAAAAAGATGCTGACTTGAAAAATTACCAGGAACCTATCTTTAAGCAAGAAGAAGGAATCTTAGAAAGAAAATTAGTTAAATCAGATGAAAGAATCGATGACACTATGAAGAATCGTCATATTTACAAAAAAGAGCAACTTGCTTTTATAAAAGCTAAAGAAAATCCTAAAGATATTAGACATTTAATTAGGCATACTCTATATAAACCCAATGAGGAATACAAAATGACGAGTAATGGTTTCACAAGAAAGGATCATGAAGAATATCTTGAAAAAAGGCAAAAACTAAATAATAAAAAATATCAATTGATTATGTCAGTAAATCAAGATAAAAAAAATACAGAAAACAATATTTTTGTGGGAAAAGAACGAAATTTTCAAAGAAGATTTGACAGAAGTTTGAGTGATGACTTTTTAACAATAAGTGATAAAAGAGCTTTTAAGGAACCAATGAGAAACAGAAACAATAAATTGATTTTGTCATTAAATCAAGATAAAAACTCAAAAAGAGATCTCTTCCCATTTGGGGAGCGTATTTCTTCAAAAAAATATCATAGAAGTTGCAATATGAAGAACGTCAGAATATTAGAGAAAGGTCAAAAGTTTTCACAGCAAATTCCCAAATATCCAGCATCTTGTGTGGCATCTTTAGAGCATTTAAATAGAGCAAGTAAATCAATTTTTAATCAGCAATCGAATTATGAGTATCTTAGATGGCAAAATGACGATTTACATTGTCAAATGAAACAGCATGATAATATTAAAATAGAAAACGAGAAAATCCTAAAGAAATCTTTATCTCATCGTCCTAAAATAACAATACAAGACAAATTTTATTCCAATGATATTTGCTCACTGGACTCTCTAGCTTACGATCTTTCACCAGAATCAGGTTTTTGTGAACGAAATTCGTATTGTAGGGAGTTGTTTACAAGGAATATGAAGAATGTTGAAAACACAAATTCTTTAGAAAGTAATCTATCGCTAGAGAATACAATAAGCGATATTGGTAATCCAAAACAATGTATTAAAAGTCATAGTGTTGAAGCAATTACTAGTATAAATAACAGTATTAAAGGTGATGAGATTATAGCTTCTCCATACTTCAATCCATCTTTTAAAAATTCTATTGATGACAGAAACAATCTAGAGAAATATGCCGATGCTTCGATTATTAAGAAACAATTTGTATGTATGGAAAATGAGAAACAAAACACTCATGAAGCGTCCAGTTGTCCAAACACATTATCTAGAAAATTAGTTAGCAATTTTAATAAATTGGAGAAATCTCTTTCTGATGAAGAATTAATGACACGAAAAAGTGACTTTTTAAATATTGATACGTCTTGTAAGCATATTGTTAGTGAAGTTGAACGTATAGAATGGTTTGACGATACCATTACTGCTCAGAAACAAATTGACCATAGCATTATAAGGAATAACGAGGAAAAAAGTAAAGATTTTTCAAATATATACAGAAATACATCGTGTGAAAATGTAGTTAACGACATTATTGCTCCAGATTATTTGAAGGAATGTAATAATAGTATTTTAACTGAAGGACAAGTTTGTAGCAATAATAAGGTGAAGGACAGGCAGCAAATTTACAATTTTTCAAACAATACAGCTTCTAAAAATTTAGTTATTGATATTGTTAATCTTGATTCAACACAATATGATAATGATTATCTTTCTGAACATCAAGTTGTTTATAAAAACAAAACAAATGATAATGATATTACAAATGCAAATGACATTAAAGATTGTTTTGTTTAAAAAGTAATGTTTTATAAAAATTGAATTAATAATCTCCAAATCACAGGAAAATCTAAAGTCTGATTATGTTAATTACAGAAATTAATAAAAGTAGAAAAACATAATCATTCTTTATAATTTTTACATTCAATTTTGAACTCATAATTAGAAATATTTTATCATATACTATTTTAAAAAATTTTTAATTAATATAATATATAAAAATCCTATTTAATATATGTATAACAAAATTATAGGACTTTTATTTTTTGTTATGGAAAAGTTTTTTTTATTAAAATATATTCTCATATGAAATGAAAGTTATGAAAATACAATATTCAACAAATGGCTTTACTTTTTCTGTGTAAATAAAAATGGATTTTAAATCGATTAGTCATTATTAAGTAAAAAGAATTTTCTCTTTGAAGAAAAAAGCGAGCGATTATTTTTATTCATTATTATTTACAGACTAGCGATAAATAGAATAAGCATTATTTATTGTTTAAGTGAGAATATTGTAAAAGTTAAATTAATATGTAAATGTATATAATAATTAGATCTCATAATTAAGTTAAGTAGTGAATATTAATTACAGTAAGTCACAAATTAACTTATTAAATTAAATTTTAATATAATAAAAATATCTAAATAATAAAAATTTCTAAATCTAAATTAAAAATTAGATGATTTTCATATTGCACATATAAAAAAATAAACATATTAATTCTTAATGTAAATCAATCATTGATTTATAATTTTTAACATATCTGATTTATTTGAGCCGTTATAAAATTAAATTGTGAAAGCACTATTAAGCGCGACTTCCTTTGTCCTTCTGTCTTTAGGCTCCAGTATTTGCCTGTTTAGCTTTGGTTGTTTTCGAACGGTGTCTACGAGTTCGCTGTCTGATTGCTGGTAATGTACCACTCGTTAGCAGTCTGTTTGCAGATGATATGTCACGCGTTCGCTTCCTGATAATTTTTCGGAACCTAGAGAAAGGTGGTTGTGCAGGCAGTCCGCTACCGAACCATGTCCGATGTACAGCATCACTCTCGAATTTAATTCGAAGTCTTTATATTATCAATAGTTGTGCATTAAAGTTGTGTCTTGTAATCCGAGTTATTAATTCCTGACTTTCTCTCCCTTTATTGGCGATGGAAATACGCGAAGTTGATCGAACCAAAGGGATTGGCATTATTTACTATTTGTTGCCGATTAAAAACGGTAACATGATTGATAAAATCGCGCTGATAAACGATAATTTAGTGATGATAAAGACGCTAAGCTGTCTTTTCTCTTTGAATAGTGTCTTTATGTACACTGATTTCTTTATTAAGCATTAATTCTTTATTTATTGTCATAACAAAACGGTAAAGGACTTTTCAGTTTATCCATTTTCAGTTTATTCTACCTATCCACAGCGAGCGATGCACTTATTATCAAACCTGAATATAAAATACATTTGACAACATATGACGTACTGTAATGATAAATTCTTATCGCAACAAACGCAGAATAATCGTCGAGTAAAACGTCTCTTATCTACCGCTATCATAAATATGTAGTAGTTAGAAACTTAAAGTAACCGCAGGGACTCTTGCGGTTTCTTATTTTTTCCGATTTAAACATAACATTCAATTTACACAACATATAAAAGGTGAGCAACTGTTGAAAAGCAGAGTATATTAAGTTCTCGCTACTCAAACAATTATAAATTCACTAGTTTTACACGTTTAAATTGTATATTTTTATTCTATCTTTAAGATCTTACCATAAATTTAAGAACCATTTTAATATTCATAATCTGTTTAATTTTTTAATAAATACTTTCTAGCATGTGATGTGATTTGTACATTAAATATTTGCTTAGAAATCCACACTACATTATCGAATTATCCAATGACACCGGATACGCTAAGTTAAAATCATCGTTATATCTTTTGATACAATCGGCATCTTGGAACAGTGAAAGGTAAATGTATATCTTAGATTTTCTACTTTACATTTAGATGAAAATACGATTTAAATGATTTCATTGTGTGAAAAAGTAATTTAAAAAATTACTATTACCCGACAATGTAACAAGTTAACCTCTTCCCGTACTTTGATTTTCATTAGTCGACAGCTACCAAATGCCGCTTATATATGGCTGCATGTAAACTTTTAGTCGAAGTTTATTAAGTAATATTTAATTTTTTATTTAAATATTGTCGATTATCCATTTATTAAAAATAAATAAACATTTTTACACAAATCAGTAACTTTATTAGAGAACACGTGACATAGGCTTCTATATGCTAGCTCTATATACGAAACTGCTCACTCTGGTCTAGTTTCCACCGTACGCCTCAATCCGGTTTCAATCCGAAATGAAACGGAATTGAAATCGGTGGAAACGGGTCTAATCTAATTCACTCCTACTTCACTTCCGATGAAAACAGTTACTAAATTTGTTTCATTCCGGATTGAAACCGGATTGAGACGTAAGGTGGAAACTAGACCTTTGTCGCTATTTTTGCTAAGGTAAAAGATGCCATTGCTTGTGTCACGTATGCATATAACACAGACCGTCCACTCTGTTATATATTCAGATCACATGGTAAATTCACAGAGATTGTATATATTTACTGTCAATACTGAAAATCTATAATGTACGTGATGTAAACTATAAATTTTAGTACTGGCAGTAAATGTACATACGAATGCAGCCAAACAGTTTGTATACAGACACGTGTATACATGTAATACTTGTAATGGCGGCTTGGTTTCACTTATGTCTCTTTTTATATGTGAAATAATCATATCATAAGCAGTCTAGGTGGGATGCAGAAGTCCGGTGTATATTACACGAAAAGAATCTATGGCCGGTATTCATAGTCAGTTCTTATATTTAAGATCATCTTAAGTACAGTCTTATGTGGTTCTAAACTGTTCTAAACCAATCACAGAGCCATATTAGCATCTTAAGACATTATTTAAGACGGTCTTGAAATAAGAATTGACTATGAATACTGGCCATTGATATCTCAGAAGAACGAAATGTAAATGATGCAGAAATGGCGGGTCAAGAAGGAAAACTCAAGGTATGCGTAATCGGCGCTGGAGCGGCTGGTTTGTGCGCAGTCAGACATTTGGCGGCAAATACGATATTCGAAGTGACAGCCTTCGAGCAAACGAACGATATTGGAGGTACATGGGTTTACAAGGAGCAAGTTGGCCTCGATGAGAATGGCTTACCGATACATTCCAGCATGTATCAGAATCTAAGGTTTGATAGGTTTGCTTTTATCAAAATGTATATCTTTAAACATATTTAAACATACCTTTATATTGTATAAATAAATTATTCTCATAATCTATTAAATATTTTATAACTTAAAATTTAGTTTCTTATATTTTAAGAATAACTCTGTGTGAATATACAGGATGTTCCAGACCTGACCCGTTAATAGCAGATTTCTGAGATTATTTTAAAACGAAAATTCTAATACCAAAAACTTGAGGCTATAATACTTTTTAAAGGAGAAGTGTTTAAAGTTAGCCAATCCATTTGTCAGAAATTCGCGCGCTCAGTCATGTCACATTGCACAATAGTGAAGGTATCTCAGGACATCAATTTTTTTGACTAATATAATTTTACATACAGAATTGATGCCCTGAGATATCTTCACTACTGTGCAGTGTGACATGACTGAGCGCGCGAACTTCTGACAAATGGATTGGCTAACTTTAAACATTTTTCATTTAAAAACTATTATAGCCTCGGCATTTTGGTATCAGGATTTTTGTCTCAAAATAATCTCAAGAATCTACTATTAACGGATGATACGTCAGGTCTGGAACATCCTGTATATAGTATCAAGTAGTTGTTTTTTTTTGTTTTTCTCTATAGAACAAATTTACCAGTAAAAATTATGAATTTTCCGGATTTTATGGCAATGGAAGGGCGAGAACGTAGTTGCGTGAGCCATAATGAAGTTTTAAATTATCTGAAAGATTACGCTCAGCATTTTGGTGTCTATCAACATATTCAAGTAATTTTATTATATTTTTTAATTAAAAATGTTTTGAGAAGATAATATTTATATATCCAATAATTACTTTATATTCTTTAGTTCAATACAAAGGTCGAACATGTTCAGTTTGTATCATCTGATAACGATAAAGAAAAATGGTCCGTGCAATTGAAAAAATTAAAAACGAACGAAATGGAACTACGATATTTCGACTCGATTATGATTTGCAACGGGTAAAAATCTACACATAGTGCATTGCATTATTGAAATTTTATAGCGCTGAATAAACAATCTTTTAATTATTTCTAGACATTATTTCGATCCTTATATTCCGACTATAAATGGAATCGAAAGTTTTCCGGGTCTAATATTACATAGCCATGCATACAGAAAACCAAGTGAATTTTTTGGCAAAACTGTATTAGTGTTGGGCGCAGGTTCATCTGGTATCGATATAGGGATTGATTTAGCTGACCAAGCAGCTCATGTATATTTGAGCCACAATCATGATAGGTGAGCGATTAATGTGTTCGTACTTATAAACATTTGTAAAAATTGAAATTGAGATTTGCCTAAATCTTTAGATTTTATTCACTATATTAGAAAGAAAGAAAATTAATTCAACATTTTCAGTATTTTTTTTAAATTATTTCCGTTTTATAGATTACGAGGTTCTTTACCATCAAATATGACACAAGTTGCGGGCGTTGAGAGTGTACACGAGACTACATTTCATTTAAACGATGGAACCACTGTCGATGCTATTGACATTTTTCTTTTTTGTACTGGTTACAAGTACAATTTTCCCTTTTTAAATGAAAATTGTGGTATTCGAGTTGACAACAATTACGTAATATCACTTTACAAACATCTTATCAATATCGAGCATCCCTCAATGTGTATCGTCGGTATACCTACGATCGTGGTACCATTTCCCATGTTTCACATGCAGGTATTATTTAATAATGCAATAATTAATTCTACACTTAATTTAATAGCTGCTATTGCAAGATACATTATCTGTCTGAAAAAGAATTTTCATCTAATACAAAATGTATGTACTAGATAAAAAATGTCTTGTATATACATATATAACACTATTTCTTATAAAGAATTGAACTAAGAAGTCCTGAACTATTTTTGTAGTGATTAATAGCAGTAATTATTGTCAAATGTCTACATAATATTGATTGAATTTTACTTTTCAATTAAAATTTATGCTATTGTATATATACTTTTAATTAAAGAAAATACAGAAATATCAATAAACCTTGCAGACTATTCAATCAGATCTGTTTTAAATTTTCAATTTTTGATATCTGACTATCAAATACAATTTCCTGAGAAATATTTTCCAAATTAAAAAAAAGACAGTTGTAAATAGAATTTTTATAAATTCATTAAAATAATGTATGTCACATTTAGCATCTATTGCCATTAAAATTTTTTTAAGAAATAGTTTCTTTAATCAAGGGTAATTATAATAATATTATAATTATTTAATACATTTAATTATGATACAATTATAAAGAAAAGTACAAATTCTTATTAAATTAAACGCGCAAATTAATGTCACATTTGAATTTTTATTTCCCAGGTACAGTTTTTTCTAGCTTTGCTTCAAAACCGAATGATGTTACCTTCGAAACTTGAAATGTTAGAAAATTCGGCTTTAAAAACGTCAAAGAAGAGACATGCACATAAGCTAATGGATCGCCAATGGGATTACAATGATTCATTAGCAATTGCTGGCGGATTTAATCGTTTACCATTATTTTATAAAGCCGGTTATACAGCCTGGTCAGTTGAAAGATCAGCAAATCTTTTACGTTATAAAGATATCAAATTTATTATTTCTGATGATGGACAAAGCGTCGAATTAGTTATACCAGAATAAAATCTCGCAAAATTCTACAGTATTAAATGTTTTTCAAGCATTCTAAAAACATATTATTTTAATTATGAATTAAACATAAATTTAATATAATTATATTTCAACAAATTGTTTTGATACATCATGATAATAAATTTCTTAACCATTCATTTCGGTTTTCATTCTAATTCAGTTTTGAAGTAATATTACGTCTGAGTATACACTAGGCGAATACCCTTCAGCATCTCCCCACGAAGTTATATACCGATAAGAACCCTATTAGTATTCACTACTGGTCCACCAGAATCACTCTATGTTATATAATAATAAGTTGAATAATAAGTTTGAATAATAATAAATAATAACCGTTTATATTTATGTCTTACTTGACAATAAGACAATTGACAATAAGTTTGAATAATAATAAATAATAACCAATTATATTTATGTCTTACTTGATAAGCGTCAATGCCTCCTTCCTGGTATCTATAACAAGTCCGACAAATCCGAGGTGTTATTATAAATCTGTTTGCGTATAATATTTCTAGTATAGAAATTTCTTTATTCGCGGTACTGCTTCACATTGTAGTCCTTTCGACAAAATGGGTTTGACAACACTGGACAATTTCTATACATTTCATGAAAGTTTAAATTTTTTCACGAACACTAAGTAAATTTTTAAAAAGTGGTCTTTACTTAAACGCCGATATTATGTTATAACAAAATACTTCATCATTAACATATAGTATTCCCAATCGTAGACTATATCCCATTTTTTACGAACAAGTCTGTATGATAATGGCAAGGCAACCGGTTTCGTACGATCATTAAACGTCAATGCAGGTGTTACTTGAATAACAGCGACGTCATAATCGTTGATTTTGCAATTATACTTTTTCTGTATGGAAATATTTTTTACTTTATAAACAGTTTGTGAAAAATTTCCGTAAAGAATTGAAGAATTGAATTCCACTTTATAAAGTAATCTTGTTAAAAAGATCATCAACTCTGTCGCATAAATTATCTATTTAGTAAAGATTATTAAAATTTTATTATTTTTAAATTTTTTATTTTAATCACGCTTTTATACAGTGAGCTGCTGTTACAGCCCACTTTTTGTTTATTATGCTAGCAGATTTATGCACCATAGTATCTCAATGATAACTAAAAGAATAAAAATGTATAACATATGTGTACATACACATATACAGATATAAAATTTAAATAGATAATATTCTGCTTACTATAATATAAGAAACTAAACGTTTAATCTATTGATAATTCCTTGCCCTTCATTGCTCGAAAATCCATAATTCAAGCATCCTATTAAATTTCGCAATTTTAAATAACGTTCATGAAATCTGCGATATATATATAGTCACTAGCAAAACTAAAAAGAATAAATATGAAGGAACGAGCATTCATCTCAAAAGTAGTAATGGCACTGTTAGCTTTAGACAGCATATATATCTAATAATTAGCAGAAATTATCAAAGGCCAAAACGTTTACAATCATTTGCAAATAATTTATTATTATATGTACAGCTATTATAGATATGATCCCAGCAAACACAATATTATATGTAACGTATATGTAACATTTACAAACGCAGAATAATCACCGTAGAAGGATTCTTATGTACTGCTATCATAAACACGTAGTTATTAGAAACTTAAAATAACCGCAGTAGGACTCTTGCGGTTACTCATTCTTTCCAATTTAAATATAAAACATTCAATTCACATAACATATAAAAAGGTTCGCATTATTAGAGAGCAGAGTATATTAAGTTCTCGTAATTCGATACAATCAGCAATTTTAAACGTTTAAATTGTACATTTTTTTTTTATTTTTAAGATCTTATAAATTTAAAAATTATTTTAATATTTATAATTTGCTCAATTTGTGAATAAATACTTTCTAGAATGTGATATAGTGTACATTAAATGTTTGCTTAGAAATCCACACTACATAAGCAACGAATTATCCAATAACGCGGGATACGACACCAGATACCTAAGTTAAAATCATCATTATCTTTTGATATAATCGGCGTCTAGGAGCAGTGAAAGGTAAACGTTTATCTTAGATTTTCCACTTTAAAATTAGATGAAAATACGATTTAAACAAATTTTATTCTGTGAAAAAATAATTTCAAAAACAAGGCTATACTTTACTCGACAATGTAACAAATTAACTTTCTCAGTACTGTCTTTGTTTTTCATTAATCGACAGCCACCAAATGTTTATGTATAGCCGCATGTCGGCTTTCAGTCTATGTTTATTAAGTTTTATAAATTTTTTTCGATCAATTATCCATTTATTAAAAATAAACAAAAACTTTTATACAAATCAGTAATTTTATTAGAAAACATGTGACACAGGCTTCTATAATATATACTAAATTACTATATTCTATATACTATATGTATACGAAACTAGTCACTCTGTCGCTATTTTTGCTAAAGTGAAGAACACCATTGCTTGTGTCACATATGTGTAGAGGATCATATCACACAGACAGTTACTCTGCTACAAATTCAGATCACATGGTATACTCATAGAAATTGTACATACTTACTGTCAGTTTTGAAAATTTATAATGTAAACAATAAATTTTCGTACTGACAGTGAATGTACGAATGCAGCTAAACAGACTGTATACATATCTATAAATGTAATGGCGGTTTTGCTTCTTGGTTTTACTTCTGCCTCTTTTTATTTTATTATGTGCAAAATAATCATATTATAAGCAATTTGAATGAGCAAATGAGACGAGATGCAAAACTACGCGAAGAAAACCATTGATATCTCAGAAAAGCGAAATATAAATGACACAGAAATGACGGATCAAGAAGGAAAACTCAAGATATGCGTAATCGGCGCTGGAGCGGCTGGTTTGTGCGCAGTCAGACATTTAACGGCAAATACGATATTCGAAGTGACAGCCTACGAGCAAACGAACGATATTGGAGGTACATGGGTTTATCAGGAGCAAGTCGGCTTCGATGAGAATGGCTTACCGATACATTCCAGCATGTATCAGAATCTAAGGTTTGATAGATTTGTTTTTATCAAAATGTATATCTTTAAACGTATTTAAACATACCTTTATATTGTATAAATAAATTATTCTCATAATCTATTAAATATTTTATAACTTAAAATTTAATTTCTTATATTTTAAGAATAACTCTGTGTGAATATACAGGGTGCTCCAGACCTGACGTACCACCCGTTAATAGCAGATTCCTGAGATTATTTTAAAACGAAAATTCTAATACCAAAAACTCGAGGCTATAATACTTTTTAAAGGAGAAGTATTTAAAGTTAGCCAATCCATTTGTCAGAAATTTGTGCGCTCAGTCATGTCACATTGCACAATAGTGAAGATATCTCAGGACATCAATTTTTTTTTACTAATATAATTTTACATACAGAATTGATGCCCTGAGATACCTTCACTACTGTGCAATATGACATGACTGAGCGCGCGAACTTCTGACAAATGGATTGGCTAACTTTAAACATTTTTCATTTAAAAACTATTATAGCCTCGGCATTTTGGTATCAGGATTTTTGTCTCAAAATAATCTCAAGAATCTACTATTAACGGATGATACGTCAGGTCTGGAACATCCTGTATATAGTATCAAGTAGTGTTTTTTTTTTGTTTTTCTCTATAGAACAAATTTACCAGTAAAAATTATGAATTTTCCGGATTTTATGGCAATGGAAGGGCGAGAACGTAGTTGCGTGAGCCATAATGAAGTTTTAAATTATCTGAAAGATTACGCTCAGCATTTTGGTGTCTATCAACATATTCAAGTAATTTTATTATATTTTTTAATTAAAAATGTTTTGAGAAAATAATATTTATATATCTAATAATTACTTTCTATTCTTTAGTTCAATACAAAAGTCGAACATGTTCAGTTTGTATCATCTGATAACGATAAAGAAAAATGGTCCGTGCAAGTGAAAAAATTAAAAACGAATGAAATAGAATTACGATATTTTGACGCAATTATGATTTGTAACGGGTAAAAATTTACACATATTGTATTGAATGAAAGATTTTTGAGAATTTATATAATGCAGAATAAACAATCTTTCAATTTTTTCTAGACATTATTTCGATCCTTATATACCCACTATAAATGGAATCGAGAGTTTTCCGGGTCTAATATTACATAGCCATGCTTACAGAAAACCAAATGAATTTTTTGGCAAAACTGTATTAGTGTTGGGCGCAGGTTCATCTGGTATCGATATAGGGATTGATTTGACTGATCAAGCGGCTCACGTGTATTTGAGCCACAATCATGATAGGTGAGCGATTAATGTGTTCGTACTTATAAACATTTGTAAAAATTAAGATTGTGATTGGGCTGAATATTTAGATTTTATCCACTATATTAGAAAGGAAGAAAATTAGTTCAACATTTGCTTTATTTTTTAAAAATTATTTCCGTTTTACAGATTACCAGGTTCTTTACCATCAAATATGACACAAGTTGCCGGCGTTGAGAGCGTACACGAGACAACATTTCGTTTAAAAGATGGAACCACTGTCGATGCTATTGACGTTTTTCTTTTTTGTACTGGTTACAAGTACAATTACTCCTTTTTAGACAAAAATTGTGGTATACGAGTTGACAGTAATTACGTAATGCCACTTTACAAACATTGTATCAATATCGAGCTTCCCTCAATGTGTATCGTCGGTATACCTACAGTCATCGTAGCGTTTCCTATGTTTCACATGCAGGTATTATTTAATGTAATAATTTAATTCTACACTTAATTTAATAGTTGCTATTACAATGCACATTATCTGTCCTATAAAAAAGTATATTCATCTAATACAAAATATATGTACTAGTTAAGAAATGTCTTGTATATGTATACATATATATACAAAATATTTTTTATTACCACTAATAGTACTATTTTTTATCAAAAATTGAACTAAAAAATTCTGAACTATTTTTTATTGTGTTTAATAAAGCAGTAAATATTGTAAAATGTCTAAATAATATTAATTAAATTTTACTTCTTAATTAAAATTTATGCTATAATACTTTTAATTAAAGAAAACACAGAAATATCAATAAACCTTGCAAACTAGATTTAGGATTTAATCAGATTTATTTTAAATTTTCAATTTTTGATAGGTATCTGATTTTCAAATGCGATTTCTTGAGAAACATTTATAGAAATTAAAAAAATACAGTTATAAAGAGAATTTACAAAAATCATTAAAATAATGTATGTCATTTGGCATCTGTTGTCATTAAAGTTTTTTAAGAAATAGTTATACCATAATCAAAGATAATTATAATAATATTATGATTATTTAATACATTTAATTATAAACAACAAATTCTTATTAAATTATACGCAACAATTAAGGATGCCCGGGCGCTAACATTGTTACATTGAAAATACTGTAGAATTTTTATAGATTATTTCCATTTATTATCTGAACACGTGATTAATACCTGAAGCCGATTCTTTAACTAGTTCACAAGTTATTGTAATTTTACATCTTATAGAAAAACAACATTCTTTTCTTTATTTAAATAAAATAATAAAGAAGTAACATTGCCAATATTCTGAAATTTTATTTGTAAGTAAATAAAACATTTGAGAAAAATCGATTCACTATCTCATTACCAAGTACTGATATTGTAATTAAGTAAGTATTGATGAAAATACAGTGCAAAGTTTCGAAAAAAGGTTATAGTATACATGTTAACTGTTAAAACGTGGCAAATATCATACATTTGTGGTGTCAAATATCATATTAAATGACATTGTTTAAGACATTTACATGATACACATATTTCAATCCTTAAAAGCATAAAATTTTATCAATTTTATATTGAAGCAACTTTTGGTTAGGATTGTATAGCCAGAACATATACTTAATGTCATATTTGAATTTTTATTTCCCAGATACAATTTTTTCTAGCTCTGCTTCAAAACCGAATGACGTTGCCTTCAAAACTTGAAATGCTAGAAAATTCGGTTTTAAAAACGCCAAATAAGAGACATGCACATAAGCTAATGGATCGCCGATGGAATTATTACGATTCATTGGCAATTGCCGGCGGATTTGATCGTTTACCTTTATTTTATGAAGCCGGTTATGCAGCCTGGTTAGTTGAAAGATCAGCGAATCCTTTACGTTATAAAGATATCAAATTTTTTATTTCTGAAGATGGACGAAGCGTTGAATTAGTTATGCCAGAATAAAATCTCGCAAAATTCTGCAATATTAAATATTTTTCAAGGATTCTGATAACATACTCGTATTATTTTAATTGTGAATTAAACATAAATTTAATACAATTATATTTCAAAAAATTGTTTTGACACATACATTACAAAAATACATTTTTTATGCATTCATTCCGGTGTTCATTCTAATCCAGTTTTGAAATAATATGACATCCGTGTACACACCAGGCGAGTACCTTTCAGCACAACCATCTCCCCACGAAGTTATACCAATAAGAACCCTATTAGCATTCACTACTGGTCCTCCAGAATCACCCTATACCATATGAATAATAATATATAAATTTAAATAATAATAAATGAAAATCATTTGATTTTATTTATATCTTACTTGACAAGAGTCTATGCCTCCTTCCTTGAATCCATAACATGTCATCCGAGGTGTTACTATGAACCTAGTAGCGTAATATTTCTGACATAGAGCTTTCTTTATTCGCGGTACTGCTGCACATTTTACTATTTTCGACAAAATAGGTTGGACAACACTGGACAATTTCTATACATTTCATAAAAGTTTAAATTTATACATGAACACTAAGTAAATTTAAAAAATTGTCTTTACTTAAACGCCAATATTATTTTATAACAAAATACTTTATCATTACCAGATAGTTTCCCCAACCGCAGACTATACCCCATTTTTTACGAACAAGTCTGTATGATAATGGCAAGGCAACTGGTTTCGTACGATCATTAAACGTGAATTCGGGTGTTACTTGAATAACAGCGACGTCATAATCATTGATCTTATCATTATACTTTTCGTGTATGGAAATGTTGGCTACTTTGTGTACGGTACAATTTTCGTTAAGAATTGAAGTTCCACTGCACAAGGTAATCGTGTTAAACGGATCATCTCTGTCACGTAAATTATCTATTTAGTAAAGATTAATAAAGTTTTCATTATTTAAAAATTTTTTATTTTACTCACTTTTTTATACAGTGAGCTGCTGTTACAGCCCACTTTTTGTTTATTATACTAGCAGTGCAAATGTGTTGATCATAGTATCTTAATGATAACTAAAAGAATAAAAATTTATAATACATGTGTACTCAAATATATACTCAAAATACAGATATATTTAAAATTTAGATAGATAATATTCTACTTACTATATAAGGAACCAAATTAATAGGGGTGTCTAATCCATTGATAATTCTTTGCTCTTCAATGCTTGAAAATTCATAACTCAGGCACCCTATTAAATTTCGCAATTTTAAATAAAGTTCATAAAATCTGCGATATAGATACTCACTCGCAAGAAAGAAAAGAATAAATATGAAGGAATGAATATTCATCTCAACAGTGGAAACGGCACTGTTAGTTTTAGACAGCATATACAGCTAACAATTAGCAGAAATTATCAAAGGTCACAACGTTTACAGTCATTTGCAAATATTTTGTTTATCACTATATAGCTATTAGAGATATGATGTTATCAATATGTCGTTGGAAACGTTTGAAAGTTATGCAATAAACGTGTATTATTCACCGTATTGCTTTTATCCTCTATCGAATACTACTAACGGATATACATGTATATATGTATATGTGTGTGTATATATATATATATATATATATATATATATATATATGTATATTATCTTTAGATGTTCCTCTTGAAATCAGACAAGTTTTATTTGATGTATTTATTTCTGCATCTAACAATGAAAGAGATATTCAAGTGACCTATTTTAAATATTTCTTTTGGGGAGCATCATAGAAGTTTTACTGATTATTTTCTTACAACAGACAGTAGAGGATCAAAAGAAAATATAATCAGCAGCGTGAAGAACGTTAGAATATTGGAGAAAAATCAAAAGTTTTTTCAAATACCCAAGTATTGTGTAGCACCTATAGATTTAAATAGCAAATCAATTTTTAATCAGCAATCGAATTATGAGTCTCCTAAATGGTAAAATGGCGATTCTCATTGTCAAATGAAACAGCATGATAATATTAGAATTGAGATTGAAAAAACCCCGAAGAAATCCATCTCATCGTCCCTATAAAATAACTATACAAGACAAATTTTATTCCAATGATATTTGATCACTGGACTTTCTAGGTTACGATCTTTCACCAGAAGGTTTTGTGAACGAAATTCGTATTGTAAGGAGCTATTTACAAGGAATCTGAAGAATACAAATTTTGTAATTATTTCTTAAGAAATAGTTGCCGTGATCAACGGAAACACGTTAATTAAAGGAAAGGCACTAATATCGGCACACCAGTTTGTTTTTTAACAATATTTCTTAAACAAAAGCTAAAAATAAAAGTTTGATAGCAGAAATACAAACTAGAAAGTGTCTTCTATTAAATGATATAGTAGTCATTATAATGATATAAAGCTTTGCGAAAAATCATCCAAACTGCATGATTTTTTTTTTAAATTAAAGATTGAAATCTCAGCTTTAAAATGGTGTATATATTTCTTTCTATTAGGGACTTTGATGCAACAGGAATTCCTTAAATCGAAGGACATGTTTGAGATTTTAAAATTGGCCAAGTTTGGAAGCATGCAAGGACTTGGATAATTTTTTTTCGAGCATGCAAGGACTTGGATAATTTTTTTATATTATATACATCAAAAGAAAGCCTAATTCTTTCCCTTTAATTTGAGTAGTTGCTGATTGCTGTGCAATTTTTTTTGACCGAGTTATCAAGTTTTGAAGAAGAAATGGTTATTTTGATTTTGATCGCAGATCTAATTTAAGTTGTTGAAAATTAAGAGAATCGATCTACTTTACCATAGTAAATGAGTAAAGAACGTCTCAAGAAATTAAACATGCATTTTTTAAGCATAAAACAAGTTTTAACTTAAACGTAATATTGATAGCTTTTTATTTTAAGGTTTTTAGTAAATTTTCCTAAGGGAAAGGCACTGATTTCATTTATACACCTAATTACCTAATTAATTAAGAGTAACACATTAATTAATAATATTGTGAATATTTTATTTCTCATGTATAATTTTTTTGGTTTTGTTTCAAAACTGAACGACTTTGCCTTTGAAACTTGAAATTCTGCCTAGAAAATTCGACTTTAAAAAATACCAAAAAAGATACATGCGTATAAACTACTGAATCACCAGTGGGATTACATCGATTTATTGGCAATTGCTGGCGGATTTGATCGTTTCTATTATTTTATATAACTGCTTTTATATGCAGCATGATCTACTCTCAGGTCAAAGATCTACAAAAATCTTTTGCGTTATAAGGATTATAATTTTATTATTTCTGAAGTTTGACAAAACGTCGAGTTAGGTATACCAGAATAAAATTTTGCAAAATTCTACAAAGTAAAACATTTTTCAAGCATTCTGATAACATATTGTTCTTAATTGTAAATTAAACAAATTAAATGTAATTATATTTCAATAAATTCTTTTGACACATACATTTTAATAATAAATTTTTTAATTAATTCCAGTGTACCATGTAACCCAACTTTTAAAATATATGACATCTGTGTATACACCAGGTGAATTTTTGTCAGCACAACCTCTTCCCCACGAAGTTACACCATATAGAGTCCCAGCATTCACTAATGGTCCACCAGAATCACCCTATACCATATGAATAATAATATATGAGTAATAATGTATATAAGTTTGAGTAATAATAAATAATAATCGTTTGATTATATTTATATCTTACTTGACAAGTGTCTCTGCCTCCTTCCAGATATCCATAACATACCATCCGAGGTGTTATGGATCCACTTGGAAAATATTTCGGACATTCCGTTTTACTTACTAATGGTACTTGTGTGTATTGTACTTGATCCGACAAGATCTTTTCGACTGAACCGTCGCTGTTTTTCTATACATTTCACAAAAGCTTACATTTTTATATAAACACTAAGCAAATTTTTAAACATGATCTTTATCTAAAGGTTGATATATTACTTTATAATAGAATATTTTATCATTACCCGATAGTATCCCCAACCGCTGATTGTACCCCATGCTGCATTAGATACGCCTGATGATGGCAAGGCAATAGGTTGCATACCATTGTTAAACGGTGAATTCACGTGAACAACAGTGATGTCATAGTCAAAAGTATTGGGATTATACTGTTCATGTATGATAACTTTGTCTACTGTGTAAACGGTACAATTTTTGTAAAAACTTGATCCACTGCATATGGTAGTACTTTTAACAAGATCGGTAACACTACCACATAAATTGTTTAGTTAGTAAAAATTAATAGTTATTATTATTTTTAAATTGTTTATTGTACTCACTTTCCGAAACAGTGAGCTGCTGTCACAACCCACTGTTTGCTTATTATGCATCCACCACACATGTGTCGATTATTGATTCTTACTGATACCTGAAGGAATAAAAATATATAATTCACTGCTCAACAAAATTATCATATAAATAAATTTATGACAAAATTTTGCATCATTTCAAATAAGCATAGCACTATGAGAAATCATCACATTGTTTTTTGGCGATTTCAATTCTTTTCTACAAAATGGCACAAGATTTGAAAGAAGAGGTTTCAAGCTTTAAAATGCTTTTCGAAAAATTAAAATGCAATAATTTTTTGACATAAATTTACCTATGCGATAATTTTTTTTATGAAAGTGTGTATACACACACGCACACACACACACACACACACACACACACACACGCACGCATACACACACGCACACACACAATATTGTTGCGACGCTCGGTATGCTCTCCGGTCTCGCGAGTCAGCTGACAATTTGATCGATATTATCAATCGGATCTCAAGGAGACTGTTGACTAAGGGTTGCCAGGAGAATCAATAAGAAAAAGAAGATCGAGTTGAACGCTGGACTTGGTCCGGAAAAGACATATCGCTCTGTGATTCTAATCTTGCAATACTCAACATTTAATAAAGTCCCGTTTCTGTTGATACGAATCTTTCTTTCTTCCCGATTGCACCGAGTTCGAGCGAGTGCTTAGTTTTAGTGCTTTCTCTACGTGCGTAACAATTTTAAATTTGATATAGATAAATAATATTTTGCTTACTAAATAAGGAACTTGTTGAATAGTGGTAGGTCTTCCACCAATAATTTTTTGCTCTTCATTGCTCATAAGTCCATAATTCAAACACCCTGTTAAGTTTTATAGTTTTAAATAAAGTTCATAAAATTAGCGATATAAATACTCACCTGCAAAACAGAGAAGAATAAATGTGAAAGAAGCAGCATCCATCTTGACAGTGGAAACAGCAGTTATCTTTAGAGTATACAGCACACTATACATACACATATATATATATATGTATAGAACAAATAATTAGCAAAAATTATCAAAGGCCAAAACGTTAATTGACTGTTTATCAAACAGTCAATTTGCAATCATTTTGTTTTTTTGCAATAAATAAGTGTTAAAGATATAATATTATCAACATGTCGTAAGATGTATATTGTTTGTAAGTTTCATAAACGTATATTACTCATATAGAATAAGAAGTTACAAAGAAGTCAAAATGACCCAAAATATCATTATTTCGCCATTTTTCAGTCATTTACGAACGTTTTGTTTATCAATGTGCATATACACTACTGATCGATAGCTTTTGCCCTCCTGAAATCAATTTTATTCGTTACAAAAAATTTTATAACTTCGGTCACAGTTGAGTTACAGAAACTCGCAGGGACTCATTTTCAAGTTTGAATCAAAACCTTTCAAAATATGCATTGTATACACTCGATTTTTTATTTTTTCATTTCTTTAAACAGAGAAACAAAAATGCAAAAATTAAACATTTTTCTTTTTTTCTTCAAATCAGTTTTTTAACCAGAAATCGTACAATAATTTTATGAAAAGAATTTGAAAGCTTGATACAAGACTTTTCAAAATCATCCCTGAAAAAAATTTTTTCAAGCCTTTTTTCAAGGTCGTACATGCCGTTTTCTTAAAAAAAAAAAACGCTTTTTTTAATTCAAACTATCTCATTGTTAGTAAGATCGAGTTTTCGAGAAAAATTTTCTTCGAGAAAGTTTTATTTGAAGCATTTATATCTGACTGTGAGAATAACAAAATTATTCAAATGGTCTATTTGAAATATCTCTCTATCCCTTCTTATTTGGGAAACGTATTTCTTTAGAAGCATATCATAGGAGTTTCAAAATCCCACCCCTATAATGGTAATGCCACCCCTAAAATTTTTATTTTGCAATATTTCAACTCCCGTAGGGGCATAAACAAAACGGAAAGCAGTAAAAACAAAAAGAGTATTGCAATCTGTCGCAACCTCTGTGTCCACGAGTGTACATATATACATATATATATACAGCTAATAATTACCAAAATTACAAAAATTATCTAAGGCCAAAACGTTTACAATCATTTGCAATAATTTTCTTTTTCGCAATATAGCTATTAAAGATATGATGTTATCAGTATGTCGTAAGATGTATATTGTTTGTGAGTTTCGTAAACGTACAGTCTGTTCAATAAAAAAGCATCGTCGTCATTTGGTAAGGAGCCACCGCAGAACCATCTGTCTCAATTTGTTTGAATCTTTGTTTCGTGCTCTTTTGCGCAATATATAGTTTGTCGGTACATTATGTTGTTGAAACTTTTATTATCAGAAAAACACATGGAAAAACGACTGACGTAGACAAAGGAAAATTTGGATCGAGATTGGGACAATGTTATATTTACGGACGAGTCTTCTTTCTGGGTATGGTCTTTCTTATTAAAATCGTGGTCAACGAAGAGTAATAGGATTTTTTAACGCATAATAAAACACTCTGTAAAAGTGCATGTTTGGGGATGCTTTTGTAAACGCGGTTTTGGTTGCCTCTTTCTGTTTACGGACAATTTAAATATCGAGAAAAAGGGAAAAAGATGTCAAACTATAAACAGTAATGGAGGTGATTGGACGAGATATTAGGTAATTGCGTAATAGCAAATAATATGTACTTTAATAAAAAAATTTTAAGTTTTTATTTTTTCCAGATTATAACGGTCTTTTTTTTCTTAAACAGACTGTATATTACCCAGGTAGAACAAGAAGTCAAAATGACATCAAAATTCCATTATTTTGCTATTTTACAGTCATTTGCAAACGTTTTGTTTATCAATATACATATAGTTATTAAAAATACAATGTTACGTCAATAATACGTCAGATATATTTTTGTATGTAACTTACGTAAATGTATGTCACCTTGGTAGAATAAGAAGTTACAAAGAAGTCAAATAAGAAATCAAAACGACATCGAAATTACTTCAAAATGTCATTTTATCGCAATTTTAGCGTTATTTTAATGTCATCAATATAAATTTTGTTCTACATGGGTATTCGCCGTATTACTTTTATTCTCTGTCGAATACTGTTAACAGATATACATATATAATATTATCTTTAGATATACCTTTTGAAATTAAACAAGTTACAAAGAAACACTGAAAAAAAATTCTGGTTAAAAACGGACGAATTAACAGAAGAAAAATCTTGTAGGATTGATCAAATATTTTGGTTATTATAATAGAAATTCTNGTNATTATAAGTTATAAAGTATTGAGTTCTATTATAATAACCAGAATTTCTATTATAATAACCAGATCTATTATAACAACCAGAATATTTGATCAATCCTACAAGATTTTTCTGATTCGTTTGTTTTTAACCAGAATTTTTTTTAATGAATCAAACAAGAATTCAAAATGACTCCAAAATGACATTTTATTGCTATTTTAGCGTTATTTTGATGTCAATATAACGTCATTATAAGTTTTGTTCTACTTGGGTATTCGCCGAATTGTTCTTATTCTCTGTCGAATACTATTAATAGATATACATATGTAATATTATCTTCAAATATTCCATCTAAAATCAGAAAAGTTTTATTTGAAGCATTTATATCTGGCTCTAAGAATGACAGGATTATTCAAATGGTCTATATGAAATACCTCTCTATCTTTTCTTATTTGGGAAACATATATTTCTTTAAACATATATTTCTTTAAAAGCATATCATAGAAGTTTCAAAATCGGCAATGCCACTTCTTACACGAGTTTTTATTTCGCAATATTTCCACCCCCGTCGGGGCACAAACAAAACAGAAAGCAGTAAAAACGTATATAACGACTAGGAAACAACACTTGCTTCGAAATTTTGAATTAAAAAGATGACAATACCATAACTTGCGAGTTTTTATTCTGCTGTAGGGGAACTTCAGGTATTATGGAGTAGTCGGGTAATATGGAATATTAAGGTTTTTCTTTAGCAAAGAGCTGCCTAAAAGCAATATCATAAATTACTTCAGAACGGTCTCAGAATGCCCCTCGAAACGTGTCATTCATCAGCCGGCATCAGGGCGTGTTGTGTAAATAAAGATTTATTTTTCGTGTTTGAAAAATTTCAGGAGGTAAGTTTTCAATACTGTTTATTCATTATTAGTAGTGATCTTTTTACATTGAAACTAAGCAAAATGTATTATTAATAAATGTATTACACCCAAATATTAACAGTTTATTATGTAATGCTCATTTTTCAGTTCGCAACTCATCCCAATAAACAAAGGGTAATTTTTTTCAAAACTGTTTCAAAACTGAACGACTTTGTCTTACAATTAGAAACTAGAAATTCTGCCTAGAAAATTCGGCCTTAAAAAATACCAAAAAAAGAGACATGCGTATAAACTGATGGATCGTCAGTGAGATTACATCGATGCTGTTTTCGTGAAGTTATTTCGCCAAAGTATATAGTGTTTTAAGAACTTAGTGGTACGCACTTACAAATCGCAAAATGGCGAAAACTTTTTAGTTTCAAAAAAGTTATAAGAATTGAAATGTAAAGACTGATTGTGAATTAATTTGTACACCTAATAGTTATTGTAATTAAGAGTAACACTGATATTGTAATTATTTGATATTGTGATTATTTTATTTCCCATGTATAATTCTTTTAGCTCTGTTTCAAAACTGAACGACTTTACCTTTGAAACTTGAAGTTCTGCCTAGAAAAGGAGGATGTTAAAAAGAGGCCATTTTTGACCCGCTAGTGCAATGTGAAAACGTACTAGAGAATTGTTATTTGGACCATTTAAGAAAGAAAAATGACTCTTATTTCATCCTGAAGTGGTGGGAACGTGGTTGGAATAAGCGAAGTTTAGCTCGTTTTACCCTTTGACGACAAAGCATGTACGCATTATTTTTTTCTCATATTTTAGAAAGTATTTGATCGATATTCAAAAAAGTTGGTGTATTTTAAGATTTACTTTAAAATGATCTTACAAAAATTAGAGTCCACTTTAGAAATGACTTTAAATATATCTTCACGTAAGTTCCGTTTACGGCATTAGGAGTTGAATGGGTTATATGCTTTATCGTATGTAAAATTTGTTCAGTTTGATTATATAAATATAAGCAAGCCTAACATTTTTCAATTAATCGAAGCATAAAGTTATAATTTTGAACCAATAAAGGGAAAATGTGTTTTACTCTTATATTACGTGTTTTTATTGCTGATAATGTAAGAAAAACTTAAAACACACTAAATGAAAAACGTTGATTCGCTATAAAGTTCGCTTTAAAATTTTTTTAAAGTAACTTTTAAGATTATCTTAAATAAAAGTTTAAAGTATCCAAATTTACTTTACAGATTTCTCAGGTTTACTGTAAAATAAAATTTTAAGGTTTTTTTCTAAAGTAAATTTTCCTGAGGAAAAGATCTACAAAAATCTTTTGCGTTATAAGGATTCCAAATTTATTATTTCTGAAGTTCGACAAAACGTAAAATTAGGTATATACCAGAATAAAATTTCGCAAAATTCTACAAATGTTAAATATTTTTCAAGCATTCTGATAACATATTGTGCTTAATTGTAAATTAAACAAATTAAATGTAATTATATTTCAATAAATTCTTTTGACACACACATTTTAACAATAAATTCTTTAAGCATTCATTCCAGTGTTATTTTTAATCCAATTTACAACTTTTGGGATATTTGTGTACACACCAGGGTAACCATTTTCAGCACAACCTATTCCCCACGAAGTTACACCATGTAGAACCCCAGCCTGGTTCACTAATGGTCCACCAGAATCAGCCTATACCATAAGCATAATAATATATAATAATAATAATAATATATGAATAATAATATATAAGTTTGAATAATGATAAATAATAATNGTTTGATCATATTTATATCTTACTTGACAAGTGTCAGTGCGTCCATCCAGATATCCAAAACATACCATCTGAGGTGTTATATCTCCTTTTGAAAAATATTTCGAACATTTCTTTACCAGTGGTACTTGTGTGCATTGTAGTTGATCCGACAAGATCTCTTCGACTGAACCGTCGCTGTTTTTCTATACATTTCATAAAAGTTTATATTTTTACATAAACACTAAATTTTTAAAAATCTTTTCCTAAACGCTGTTATATTTTATATCAAAATACTTTATTATTACTTGATAGTATCCCCAACCGCAGACGATACCCCATTTTGCATTAGGTGCATCTGATAATGGCAAGCGAATCGGTTGCCTGCGATTAGTATACGTGAATGGATCTTTTACTCGAACAACAGTGATGTCATAGTCAAAAGTATCGGGATTATACTGTTTATGTATCAAAACATTGTCTACTTTGTGAACGGTACAGTTTCTGTAAAAACTTGATCCACTGCATAAGCTAGTACGTCGAACATAATTATGTTCTCTCTCGCCATTCTCACTGTCACATAAATTGTTTAGTTAATAAAAATTAGTAAAATTTTTATTATTTTTAAGTTTTTTATTTTACTCACTTATGGAAACAATGAGTTGCTGTCACAACCCAGTCTTTGCTTATTATACAAGCACCGCAAATGTGTTGATTATCCATTCTCAATGATATCTGAAGGAATACAAATATATAATTCACCGCATGACAAAATTATCGATATTGATAAATTTATGTCAAAATTTTTTTTGCATAATTTCAAATAAGCATATCACTGCGAGAAATCATTACATTTTAATTTTTCAAAAAGCATTTTAAATCTTGAAACTTCTTTCAATTGCTTTTGGGTGATTTCAGTTGTCTTTTTTAAAAAAATGGCACAACGATTTAATCCGCCAAAATAAAAAATTTTTAATGTACAATAATTTAGCTACATTACGTCTGCTGTGAAAAAAATCGAAAAGACTTTCTATTAGTTGCATTTTCGTCGGGTATTGCTCATGTTGGTAGTAATTAATTGAAAATGCATAGGTAATTTTGAGACGCTGTAACGCAGCAAGAAAAGAATCATACAATATTTTTTTAATTTGTAGAAAACCATCTGTATTTTACGATGTATATTGTAAGACATGCGAAAAAAATTCTTTCAGCCCAGAAAATTACAATTTTAATTATGCAATTCTTTTGTAAGTGTAACATCATTGTTACACATTGTTTAAAAGCGATTTACATAAAGAGTAAGGGTAAAAAAAGAAAAAACAATAACTGCGTCCGAAAGGGTTAACTTTCAGCTTTCAAACGATTTTTTTGTAGAAAGTTGTATTTGATTTGATGTTCCCACGAGTTGTAAATGATTAAAGTCAAAGTGATCACTTTTTATTCGAACCTCGAGAACTCGATGAAGAAAATCGCACGACACTCCACAACTTCTTAAATTTTAAGGAAAAGATATTGCTACAAGATACATTTATAATAGAAAATCTTCCCGATTTTTTCCGCAACAGTAATGTAGCAAAGTTACATTAAAATTTCTATTTTGAAGTTTCAAGCTGTGTATCGTTTTGCCGTTTCTTTGAAAAAAAAGATTAAAAAAATCATTAAAAAGCATTTGAAAGTAGAAGTTTCAAGCTTTAAAATGCTTCTTGGAAAATTAAAGTACGGTTATTTTTTGGCATAAATTTATCTATGCAATAATTAATTTACGAAAATGCACACACACAATATCTTAAATTTAATATGTATAGATAATAATCTGCTTACCATATAAGGATGGTCCTCAATATTTTCGAATGTTCCATTGATAATTCTTTGCTCTTCATTGCTCGAAGATCCATAACTCAAATATCCTGTAAAAGTTAGCAGTTTTAAATAATATTAATAATATCTGCGATATAAATACTTACCCGCAAAACAGAAAAGAATAAATAAGAAAGAAGCAGCATCCATCTTGACAGTGGAAATAGCAGTTGATTTTAGACAGCACATTATAGATGTACATAT
>JAJVSH010000042.1:1290649-1303542 GCA_021460005.1 Tetramorium alpestre | reverse complement strand
CTGGGCGGTCGTATTTCGCCGCGTGCTTGTATTCGGCGGAGGGCCGGCCTAATACGGCTATTTTTAACAATTAATATCTCGTTAACTATTGCGAAAATTGCAAAATGGTAAAGGAGTTTTCGACTCAGTTTGGTCCGCTCTACCTACTCACGAAAATTGGCGCGACAATTCTGGGACACCCTGTATATATACACATCTAATAATCAGCAAAAATTATCAAAGGCCAAAACGTTTAGAGTCATTTGCAATAATTTTTTTTCGCAATATATAGCTATTAAAGATATGATGTTATCAGTATGTCGTAAGATGTATATTGTTTGTGAGTTTCGTAAACGTATATTATCCAGGTAGAACAAGAAGTCAAAATGACATCAAAATTCCATTATTTTGCTATTTTGCTATTTGCAAACGTTTTGTTTATCAATATACATATAGTTATTAAAAATACAATGTTACGTCAATAATACGTCAGATATATTTATGTAACTTATGTAAATGTACATCACCTTGGTAGAATAAGAAGTTACAAAGAAGTCAAATAAGAAATCAAAACGACATCGAAATAACTTCAAAATGTCATTTTATCACAATTTTAGCGTTATTTTAATGTCATCAATATAAATTTTATTCTACATGGGTATTCGCCGTATTACTTTTATTCTCTGTCGAATACTGTTAACAGATATACATATATAGGGTGTTTGAAACAAAAGGTCTCACACGAAAGTTGGTGGTAGATCGGGTCAAACCGAAAAGAAAAGTTCTATACCATTTTACAAAACCTTTTGTTTCAAACACCCTGTATAATATTATCTTTAGATATTTCCTCTTGAAATTAAACAAGCTACAAAGGTTTGGTTATTATAATAGAACTCAATACTTTATAATTTATAATTACTAGAATTTCTATTATAATAACCAAAATATTTGAGCAATCCTATAAGATTTTTCTTCTGTTGATTCGTCTGTTTTTAACCAGAATTTTTTTTCAGTGAATCAAACAAGAATTCAAAATGACATCGAAATGTCTCCAAAATGACATTTTATCGTTTTTTTGAGATTATTTTAATGTCAATATAATATATAACGTCATTATAAGTTTTGTTCTACTTGGGTATTCGCCGTATTGCTCTTATTCTTTGTCGAATATTATTAAGATATACATATGTAATGTATTATCTTCAAATTTATTCCACCTAAAATCAAAGAAGTATTTATTTCTGGCTTTAAGAATGACAGAGTTATTCAAATGATCTATTTGAAATATCTCTATCCCTTCTTATTTGAAAAAACTTACTTCTTTAGAAGCATGTCATAGAAGTTTCAAAATCGGCAATATCACTCATTGTACGAGCATTTATTTCGCAATATTTCCATTCCCATCGGAGCATAAACAAAACGAAAAACAGTAAAAACGTGTACAAACGACTAGGAAACAGCACCCGCTTCGAAATTTTGAATAACTTAAAAAGATGGCAATGCCATCCCTTGAACGAGTTTTTATTTTGCTGTATTTCCACACCTGTAGGAGTGCGAACAAAACGGAAAGTGGTACAAACGTGTATAAACGATGCTTAATCAAATAGAATTTTGGAGGTTTTTGTGTCTCAAAGTAGGGTGCTGGTAAATTTTTAAACTCCCATAATTTTTACCTCTTTGCGGTACAAACGAAACGAAAAGCGGTACAATCGAGTACAAACCGAGTACAATCGAATGCTTACAGATAAAAATAATTTTTTAAATGTCGGGTGCTGTGTTCACATACAATATTGGTAATCCAAAGAAATATATTAAAAGTTATAGACTTGAAGCAATTACTATTATAAATAATAGTATCAGAGATGATGAAATTAAAACTTCTTCACACTTCATTCCATCTTTTAAAAATTCTATTGATGGCGAAAGCAATCTAAAGAAATCTGCTCCGATGCTCCGATTATTAAGAAAAAAATTTTATGTATGAGGAATGAAGAACAAAACATTTATGAAGCGAAATATTGGTGTCTAAATATAACATCTAGGAAATTGGTTAGCAATTTTAATGAATTGGAGAAACATTGATATTCTCATGGAGATCATGAAGATCACTTGGTATATAATTCATATCATATGGTATACTCATAGAAATTGTGTATATTTACTGCCAATAATACTAAAAATGTATACTCTACGCGACGTAAACTGTAAATTTTAGTATTGACAGTGAAAATATGAATGCAGCCAAATAGTGCGTATACACGTTTACATATTCATGTGGTACACGTGGCGACTCGGTTTCACTTCTGTCTCTTTCTGTTTTATGCGAAATAATCATTATGTACAGATAGATGGAATAAAGTAGGCCGTGCGTACAAAAATATCTATTGATGTTTTAGAAGAGCTAAATATAAAAAATGCAGAAATAGTGGATCAAGAAGAAAAACTCAAAATATGCGTAATCAACGCTAGCACGACTAATTTGTATGCAGTCAGACATTTGGCGGCAAATACGATATTCGAATAACAGCTTACGAGCAAATGAACAATATATGAGGTTCAGTTCAGTATTTGGCAGCAGAAGGGTTGCAGAGAACCAAATACTGGATTGATATTGATCGATTTCCTTACTGTTATGTTTTACATTCTTACAGAATTTTATATGTGATGGCTTTTAAAGATACAACGTTATCAATTTGACGTAAGATGTATTTTTTTGTAAGTTTTTTATACATACAGGGTATTTGGCAACAGTTGGGATAAAATTTACAGAGTGATTGTATAAAATTATCTATAGATGATAAAATAAAACAAAAATTAAGAATAACAAAATTGCGGTGGAAACTTTGTTTTTTAATTATAAATGTTTAAAAATTTGCACAAAAAGCGCCGTAATTTTGTTATTCTTGATTTTTGTCTTATTTTATCATTTACAAACAATCTGTAAAATTACTTCCAACTGTTGCCAAACACCCTGTATATTACATATAAGTAGATCAATAAGTCAAAATGACTCCAAAATGTCATTATTACGCTATTTTATAGTCATTTGCAACCGTTTTGTTTATCAGGATACAGGTAGTTCACATTTGTTTCAAAAACGTTTTACAAATGTTTCTTTAAGGCTCTTGGGTACTGACCTTTGATCTTTGGATTTTGAACGCCATTTTGAAAATCGTGACATCAGAAGCGAGAAATTTTACGGTGACAATTCCTGCAAACTACTGTAAAATAAAGAAATATTTCAATAAAAACACACTAGAGATCGTTTTAACACACTTGTAAAATGTGCAGGAAACTAAGATTACCAAGGAATACACAATGTAAAAGACACAGTGTCTATTTCTTTTCAGAGTTGTCAAATCACATGTGTGTTAATGTGTTTGATTATGTATGTGACTCGTTCTATATCATGTTCATTTTATGTATAATCTTTTTAAGAATAGTGTCCTGCACATTTTACAAGTGTGTTAAAACGATCTGCAGCGCGTTTTTATTAAAATATTTCTTTATTTTACAATAGTTTGCAGGAATTGTCACCGTAAAATTTCTCGCTTCTGACGTCACGTTTCAAGATGGCCGCGGTCAGTACCCAGGAGCCTTAAAACATTTCATAACTGGCTCTCAAGAACATTTTTGATTGGTTAAAATCCATTTAAAAAAACCGTTAAAAAACCGTTTATTTTCGAGTTTAAGAAACATTTAAAAAACAGCCAAAGTACCATTTTATACCATTTATCGTCTCTTATATTTGTAAAAATGTTCCCTCTCATAAAATTAATAAGATAACGTATTTATTTACATACATATGTATAAACATATACATACACACACATACACCCAAATAGCACAAAATCTAAAAAGAATTCATTTTAAATTCTTGATTTTCGAAAAGAATTTTTTTCTTATCCCAATTTTGTTCTAACAAAGCATTTCTAAATGTTAAAAAAAATCTATTTTATCCCTAATTTTTAAATCATTAATCTTATATATCTTAAGGCGATCCTATCGTGACATAGTTACCGATTGAGCCTGATTAATTTCAGATTGATTAATCTTTTAATTGGTTTTACAGATTTAAAAATCCTTTTCCAGAATCAAAATACAGACAATAACACACTATGTATGTGAACTAATTTACTGCTATATCTTATCTTTTCACCGATTTCGCAGAAAAAAAATATACGAAATTTTCAAATAAATTAAACTTTTTTATTAAAGCATCTAGGCTCATTCTAAAAACATAGTATTATTCTTTAATGTTGACTCTACTTGTTTTACATATACAAGGTGTAAAACTTTTATTGTAATTATTGTAATACAAGGTGTCAAACAAGTACCAGACTCCCCTAGAGTTAACATTAAAGAATAATACTGTGTTTTTAGAATGAGCCTAGATGCTTTAATAAAAAAGTTTAATTCATTTGAAAATTTCGTATGTGAAAAATTTTTTTCTGCATGCAAAATCGGTGGAAAGATAAAACATAACAGTAGATTAATTCACGTATGCAATGTGTTATTGTCTCTATTTTGATTCTGGAAAAGGATTTTTAAATCTATAAAGCCAATTAAAGGGATGCTGGATACCGACGTTACAGTTTCATTTCTTTACTGCAATAAATCATCGAATTGGCTTTACGGATTAAAAAATTCTTTTACAAATATAAAGTATGTACGTACGAAAACAAAGGGTGCTCTTCTCAATTAAAGACCGAAAAAGGCATAAAATTATTAATTAGCTATCAGCTCACGAAAACATTCACTCATATAAAAGTTATATGAGATTAGCATAAATCGAGAGAGCAGCATCACTCGGACAGGAATAATGAAAAGTATGGTAGCAATAAAAGTACGAACAAATCTCTAATAAGAGAGATTTTGTGATGAACTCATTTTATTCATTATAGGTTAAGTTAAAGTAAAGAAGAGCGAATATTTAAAATTTTTTTTTATTTTTGATATAAAGTCGATACTCACATGGTTTATTTTTGTGTGTACTTTAATCCTGCAAAAGGATTTCGTATTCTGTAAAACCAATTTGATAATTTATAATATTATAGCTTAGAATTCCGGTCTACATTATCGACCTCGATCAAGTTTGAGCATCAGTCCAGCATCACCTTAAGAGATTAATCAATCTAAAATTAATTATGCTCGATCGGTAACTATGTCACGATAGGATCGCTTTAAGAGGATCCTGGAGCCACCACTGCTGTTTCGTGAAATTATGTCACCTGCTTCGCTAAAATATATAGTGGCTTGAGAACTTATTGTTAGTGCGCACTTACAAACCGCAAAATGGCGAAAACTTTTTAGTTTCAAAACAGAGTTATAAGGATTGAAATGTAAAGGCACTGAATTAAATTGTACACCTAATAGTTACCGTAATTAAGAGTAACACATTAATTATTGATATTGTGATTATTTTATTTCCCATATATAATTTTTTTAGCTCTGTTTCAAAACTGAACGACTTTGCCTTTCAAAACTTGAAATTCTGCCTAGAAAATTCGGCCTTAAAAAAGATGCGTATAAACATACATGTATAAACATACATATAAACTACTGAATCACCAGTGGGATTACATCGATTTATTGGCAATTGCTGGCGGATTTGATCGTTTCTATTATTTTATGCAACCGGGTATAAACCGGGTACAGCATGGTCAGGTCAAAGATCTATAAAAATTTTTTGCGTTATAAGGATTCTAATTTTATTATTTCTGAAGTTTGACAAAATGTCGAGGTATACCAGGAATAAAATTTTGCAAAATTCTACAAAGTTAAATATTTTTCAAGCATTCTGATATTGTTGTTAATTGTAAATTAAATAAATTAAATGTAATTTTATTTCAATAAATTTTTTTGACACATACATTTTAATAATAAATTCTTTAAGCATTAACTCCGGTTTTCCCTGTAACCCAACCTACAAGTTTTATGACATCTGCGTACACACCAGGAGATTTTTTGTCAGCACAACCTCTTCCCCACGAAGTTACACCATATAGAGTCCTAGCATTCACTAATGGTCCACCAGAATCACCCTATACCATATGACTAATAATATATAATAATAATAATAATATATGAGTAATAATGTATAAGTTTGAGTAATAATAAATAATAATCGTTTGATTATATTTATATCTTACTTGACAAGTGTCTCTGCCTCCTTCCAGATATCCATAACATACCATCTGAGATGTTATGGATCCTCTTGGAAAATATCTCGGACATTCCGTTTTATTTACTAGTAGTACATGTGTGCATTGTAGTTGATCCGACAAAACAGGTTTGGCAGTACCATTGGCGTATTTCTATACATTTCATAAAAGCTTATATTTTTACATAAACACTAAATTTTTAAAAGTCTTTTTCTAAACGCTGATATATTTTATATCAAAATACTTTATCATTACCTGATAGTATCCCCATCCGCAGATTGTACCATTTTTTGCATTAGATGCGCCTGATGATGGCAAACAAATCGGTCGCGTATTATTATTAAACGTGAATGGCTTTTTTACTTGAACAACAGCGATGTCATAGTCCTGAGTATTGGGATTATACTTTTCGTGTATAATAACTTTAGCTACTGTGTGAATGGTACAATTCTTGTAAAAACTTGACTCACTGCATAAGATAGTACGTCCAACAAGATTGTTTTCTATGTTGCCATTATCACTATCACATAAATTGTTTAGTTAGTAAAAATTAGTAAAGTTTTTACTATTTTTAAATTTTTTGACACATTTTTTATTTTACTCACTCATGGAAACAATGAGCTGCTGTCACAACCCAGTCTTTGCTTATTATACTAGCACCGCAAATGTGTCTATTATCCATTCTCAATGATACCTGAAGACATACAAATATATAATTCACTACATAACAAAATTATCGATATAGATAAATTTATGCCAAAATTTTTTTTGCATAAATTTCAAATAAGCATATCACTGCGAGAAATCATCGCATTTTTATTTTTTGAAAAGCATTTTAAATCTTGAGACTTCTTTCAAATGTTTTTTGGTGATTTCAATTCTTTTCTACAAAACGGCATAAGATTCGAAAGAAGAGGTTTCAAACTTTAATCTGTTTTGGCCCGGAATGACCTAAATTTCTCCATATAGTAAATTTTCAAGAAAAAAATCGATGGATCATTTTGAAAATCTCATATCCTAATGTATTTTTGTCCGCTCTTTCTGTTCCCGTTGTCCGTGTTTCGCTATCACCCGCCATTTTCCCAAAATGGCGGCAAAAACGTAAAAAAATCGTAACGTAAACGTAAAAAATCAAAAAAGTAAATTTCTTTTTCATTATATCATATTTTTGAACATCGAAGCGTTGTCGAATAGTTTCCATCGTCTGAATCTGGCATAAATGTTTTTACTAAAGGAAAAAATTAGTTTCGTTTATAAATTCAAAATAGCGGATTCAATGTGGCGTCGCTTTGAAAAAAATATTATTTTTTCGCTATTTTTTTCTAATTAGCATTATTATGTGTGGTCATCACAAATGAATGTCATGATATCTATTACGTTCCAAAGTATCTATACACTGCAAAAAATTCAATATGGCGATCGCTTTTACTTTGATTTCAAGAGAAATTTTGTTTTTTCCATTATTAAATATAGTATATCAAAATGATAAAACGAGATCATAAAAACCATAAAATTAATCGAAAACTATAAAATGTATATAATAAACATTGTTATATTGAACGTTGAAATACAAATTTTTTCAGTTTTAGTTTTAGCTTCTGCAATAGCAACTATACATCCATATTTTTATAAAATGGTTAAAAAAATAAGAAAAAATTTATTATTACACTGGAATGTATTAGTAGCACTTAAATTAAAAAAAAGTTAAATTATACGACTATTATATCAATGAATGGGAAAAAATGAAATTTTCCTTGAATTCAAAGTAAAAACGGCCGTCAAATTGAATTTTTTGCAGTGTGTGGATACTTTAGGACGTAATAGATATCATTTATTTGTGTATGACTCATGCATAATAATACTAATTAGGAAAAAAAATAACGAAAAACGTGGAAAAAAAAGATTTTTTTCAAAGCGATGTTACATTGGATCCTCTATTTTGAATTTATAAACGAAACTAATTTTTTCTTTTAGTAAAAATATTTATGCCACCAGATCCAGATGGAAACGATCCGACAACGCTTTGATGTTTAAAAATACGATATAATGAAAAGAAATTTACCTTTTTTGCAAGTTTTTTACGTTTTTGCCGCCATATTGAGAAAATGACGAGTGATAGCAAAAAACAGACAACGGGATCAGAAAGAGCGGACAAAAATACAATAAGATATGGGATTTTCAAAACGACCATCGATTTTTTCTTTGATTTTTTACTACATAAAGAAAAGTCAAAATTTAGGTCGTTCCGGGCCGAAATGGGTTAAGATGCTTTTCGAAAAATTAAAATGCGATGATTTTTTGACATAAATTTACCTATGCGATAATTTTTTTTTACGAAAGTGTGTACACGCACACACTCACTCACACACGCATACGCACACACACACACGCACGCACGCACGCACGCACGCACGCACGCACGCACGCACACACACATTGTTACGCACAACACTCGGTCTCCGGTCTCGCGAGTCAGCTGACAGTTCGATCGATATTATCGTTCGGCCCTCAAGAAGGCTGTTGACGAAGGGTTGTCAGGAGAATCAATAAGATGAAGAAGATCGAGTTGAACGCTGGACTTGGTCCGGAAAAGACGTATCGTTCTGTGATTTTAACCCCGCAATACTCGACATTTAATAAAGTTCTCATTTCCGTTGATACGAGTCTTTCTTTCTTCCCGAGTGCGCTGACATTCGAGCGAATGCTTAGTTTTTTAGTGTGTGCGAGTGAGTGAGTAGTGCTTTTTCCAGGTGCGCAACAATATTTTAAATTTGACATAGATAGATAATATTTTGCTTACTATATAAGGAACTTGTTGAATAGTGGCACGTCTTCCACCGATAATTCTTTGCTCTTCTTTGCTCAAAAATCCATAACTCAAACACCCTGTTAAATTTTATAGTTTTAAATAATGTTCATAAAATTTGCGATATATATACTCACCTATATACTCACCCGCAAAACAGAGAAGAATATATGTGAAAGAAGCATCCATCTTGACAGTGAAAACAGCATAGTTAGCTTTAGACAACGCACTATATACAGCCGTGTGCAAAAGTAGATACCCCCACTTTTTTACGCTATCTCCGAAACAAGATCTCTTTCGTTCTAATGTTTTCGTTTCGATCAATTTTTTACGCATAATTGGCAAATAATTAGTCTTCGAAAATATCGCTGCGAGAAAAAACACATAAATTTATTCTTACTACGAGCTCTACCGATAGACTGAAATTTAAGTACGAAAAATGTAAAAAAACGCATTGACATAAGTAGCCAACTCTGTTACTTCTTAGAATTCTTATCTCATTTTCGAATAAGAGATAAGAATTCTAAGAAGTAACAGAGTTGGCTACTTATGTCAATGCGTTTTTTTACATTTTTCGTACTTAAATTTCAGTCTATCGGTAGAGCTCGTAGTAAGAATAAATTTATGTGTTTTTTCTCGCAGCGATATTTTCGAAGACTAATTATTTGCCAATTATGCGTAAAAAAAAAGAACTTAGCACAGCGCTTCCGGATTAAGTTTTTATCTTTACATGCCTCAGGTAAAGCATGCCTCAGGTAAAAATAGCCCGAGAAGTCAAGTGTTCACCTTGTGCTGTGCAATATGAATTGAAGCGTTTCAAGGAAACTAGTTCTCATCAAAGAAGACCTAAATTTGGGAGAAGAAGTGTAACAACACCACGTGAGGATCAACTATTAATTAGATAATCATTGCAAGATAGCAAGAAATTATCTTGAGAAATAGCTGCTGCTTTTTCGAATGCGGAAGGAAAATTGCTGAGTGCAGTAAGAAGGAGGCTTTTTAAATCTGGACTGAAAGACTATAAGCTCTGAAAAAAGTCATGGCTTTCAGGAAAAAAATAGAAAGGCTCAACTGGAATGGGTGTTAAAACAAAAATTGGACTGTAGAAGATTAGTCAAATGTACTGTGAATCCGATTTGTGAATCAAACTTTGAGGTATGCTTTATGCACTGTGTGGTTTATTTTGATGGAAACCAATTTTATTGAACCGCTTCAACGTATATTGCACAGCACAACGTGAACACTTGACTTCTCGAGCTATTTTTATCTGAGACATTTTTTGTTGAGATAAAAACTAAATCCCGAAGCGCTGTTCTGTGCTAAGTTCATTTTTCTTACGCATAATAATATGTAAGGCTGGCAAACAATATGTTAGTCTTCGAAAATACCGTAGTAGAAAAAACACATAAATTTATTCTTACCACAAGCTCTACCGATAAACTGAAATTTAAATACAAAAAATGCAAAAAGACGCGTTAACGTAAGTAGCCAACTCTGTGACGTCTTAGAATTCTTATCTATGTTTTCACTTTTGAGTAAGCACAATTGATCGAAACGAAAACATTAAAACAAATTTTGAGATCTTTTTTTGGAGATAGCGTAAAAAAGGAGGATGCCCAAGACTTTTGCACACAACTGTATATATACAGCTAATAATTAGCAAAAATTATCAAAGACCAAAACGTTTGCAGTCAATTGCAATCATTTTGTTTATTACAATATACAGTTGTGTGCAAAACTCTTAGGCACCCCCACTTTTTTACACTATTTCCGAAACAAGTTCTCAAAATTTGTTCTAATGTTATTGTTTCGATCACTTGTGTGCTTATTCAAAAATGAAAACATAGATAAGAATTTTAAGAAGTCACAGAGTTGACTACTTATGTAAACGGGTTTTTTTTGCATTTTTCGTATTTAAATTGTAGTCTATCGGTAGAACCGGTGAACGGTACAATTTTTGTAAAAACTTGATCCATTGCATATGGTAGTACTTCTAACAGGATCGGCAGCACTATCACATAAATTGTTTAGTTAATAAAAAATAATAAAGTTTTTATTATTTTTAAATTGTTTATTGTATTCACCGTCTGAAACAGTGAGCTGCTGTCACTGTTTGCTTATTATACTATCACCGCACGAATGTTAACCACGGATTCTCAATGATACCTGAAGGAATAAAAATATATAATTCACTGCTCAACAAAACTATTGATATACATAAATTTATGTCAAAATTTTGCAGAATTTCAAATAAGCAGAACACTATGAGAAATCATCACATTTTAATTTTTCGAAAAGCATTTTAAATCTTGAGACTTCTTCTTTCAAATGTTTTTTAGCGATTTCAATTCTTTTCTACAAAACGACACAAGATTTATTTCGATGTCGTTTTGATTTCTTATTTGACTTCTTTGTAACTTCTTATTTTACCTAGATAATACATGTTTACATAAATTACAAACAAAAATATCATCTAATATCATAATGATAATATTATAACTTTAATAGCTATATTGATAAATAAAACGTTCGCAAATGACTGTAAAATAGCGTCATAATGAAATTTTGGAGTCGTTTTGACTTCTTATCCTACATGGGTAATATAAACTTACAAAACTTACAAACAATATACATCTTACGACGTACTGATAACATTATATCTTTAAAAGCTAAATATTGTGAAAAATAAAATAACTGCAAATGAATGTAAACGTTTTGGCCTTTGATAATTTTTGGTAATTACTAGCTGTATACATATACGAGTACTAGAGTGAATCAAATATAAACCGGAATTTTTTTTTAATTATTAAAGCATTATAAAAATACAAACATATAAAGTTATTTTTCTACATAATTTCCTGAATTAGAAACACATTTTTCCCAGCAGATAGGTAATTTTTTGATTCCGCTATCGTAAAATGAAGATGGTCGTGACTGTACTCAATTGCGCACAAACACTTCAACAGTAGCATCGTCGTCAAATTTTTGTCCCCCAAGTGCTTCTTTTAGTAGGCCAAACAAATGATAATCGCACGGCAATAGGTCCGGATTGTAGGTAGGATGTTTCAGTGTAGTCCAGAAAAAATTTTTAATTTTTTCTCGAGTTTGGACCGTTGTATAGGGCCGGGCGTTGTCGTGAAACAGGTTAATGTTTCGGATTGGAAATGTGTGCCTTTGAACGAATTACGAGTCGCATATCGTCGGAAAAGGTGTTTTTGTTTTGCCCACTAAAAGAAAGACGTGGGGATAGAAATTTGATGACGATGCTAGTGTTGAAGTGTTCGTGCGCAATTGGATACAGTCACAATCACCTTCATTTTATGATAGCGGAATCAAAAAATTACCTATCCGCTGGAAAAAATGTGTTTTTAAATCAAGAAATTACGTAGAAAAATAACTTTACATGTTCGTATTTTTGATGCTTCAATAATTAAAAAAAAATTCCGGTTTATATTTGATTCATCTAAGTATAGGATGTTGAATAAGTTCTCGCTGTTTTTTCATGAAAATTATTGCTTTATTTAAAAAAATAAATAATCATCAACTCCTAATGATTCTGCAAGTTCAGCTAGCGTCTGACATGAGTCTTCATGAAGTAATGCCTCCAATTCTTCATCTTCAAACTTTTTCGGTGCGCCAGAGCGTTCTTTATCTTCACAATCAAAATCATTATTTTTGAAGCGTCTAAACCAATCTCTGCATGTTGTTTTCGACAGAGCATGGTCGCCGTAAGTCTCAACAAGAATTCTGTGTGCTTCAACTGCAGTTTAAAGCTTAAAATCTCTTCTTTCGAAGACGACATCGAAATAACTCCAACATGTCATTTTATCGCAGTTTTAGCGCTATTTTAATATTATAATAACGTCAATATAAATTTTATTCTACATGGGTATTCGCCGTATTATTTTTATTCTCTGTCAAATACTGTTAACAGATATATATAT
>JAJVSH010000042.1:1271866-1286318 GCA_021460005.1 Tetramorium alpestre | reverse complement strand
AGTTGATGCTAATTTGCTAGCATTTTCTGTTCGGATTTCTTGCCAATCTACTAACATAGTTTAAACAGTTTGCTTATTAAATTAAATAAAATATTAAATATATTAAAACAACAAATTTAAAACGGCAAAATCATATAATCGAAATTTAAAAATTTGTAAAATTTCTTAAATTATTGAATAGAAATTCTGTACTAATTGATGGATATAATGAATTCAATTTGATGAATTATGATTTTTATAACTAATTTTTTTGTAGTAACTAATTTATTATTTATTTAATTACTGTTTTTATTTAATTACTGAAAATGTTATTAATTGTAATCTTCAAGATTTCCTTTTGATATTAAGGTAAAGTCTTCTAATAATATAATTGTTTTCAAATTAAATTTAACTCGTTAAATATATTTATTTATATAATAACTACGTAATAAATTATACTAAAATATATTCTTTTTTTAATAATTTTATCATATTGATATTATAAACTTCTCAAGATTGTAATGCAGCAAAACATATTTGAAAATCATATTAAGTGTCAAAAAACTACAACAGTAATTATTTTTTATTTTTATTATAGATTTTTTATTAAACTATATAATTAATTTTCCCTAAAAAACGCAAAGTTGCGAGCAGCTGAAAAAGTGAATATAAAAATACCTTTCTCAAAGAGGTATGAGAGGCGTATTTTTCTCGATTAGAAGTACAACCTAAAAGAACCGTACAATATTTGTTTTTGTATTGAGACGTTAACGTCATTATTTAATTATAAAGCTTTACTGTGTAAATCTATCTTTAAATCCATAAATTCAAGGTTATAGGAGTTTTTCATAAATAAAACTTTAGAAATATTGTACAATTAAGAAATAAATATTTTTTTTTATAAAAATCTTTAGCAAAATTTTTTACACAATTCTTATTTAACAATTTGATATGAGGATAACGCCAGCAGATGCGGACAAACAAATTTTAACTGATTAATTCTGTGCAAGCGCGACAAACAAGTGCATAAAAAGCAGAACATGAATAGAGTACTCAGCTCGAAGTCCGTTTACCTTGTTGCAAAGTAAACAACGTCATTCGCGGATTACCTCGGGGGGGGGGGGGATTTGCGATGTATGTAGATGCATCTCGTGTTGCCACATATCGCTCACTTCTAGAATCTTCACACTGAATGGTCACATAATCGTGGAAAATACAAAAAGTGGGTTAGTGGTGAAACAACGGTTAAAGCAGAAGAAATAAAGTTCGTGCTCGTAATGAGCTAACGCCAAGTGGTGGAGAGGCGGAGGGAATATACGCATGCCGTTTGAATTATGAGCGAATATCGATCTTTCATGGCGCGAGGGCCGCACGCAAAAATAAGTACAAAACCTTGCGCTTTAATGTTTCCCGTCACCTATTTCGAGAAGGATTTTAATTCATTCGCACTGCCATCAGCAAATCATACTTGCATTTATAAAACAATTTTCTTATAAAACAATTACGCTTGATTACAAGTAAAAATTATTATCAACATGTCAAGCTGTTGTATTAGCTCATATATTATTTCCAAATATGTATGTATATTTCGTACTAATGCCTAATTGAAAACTGAATACTTTCTCACCGCTAACATTTATGGATTTGTTTCTGATACACACTACAATATGTAGCTTTACAATAAGCGTATCCACAATAAGTCTTTTAAGCAGCTTATTCTGTTTGAAGAAGCAATAAACTTGCAATCTTCTTATATAAAATCATCTAATCAATCTTTGTGTAATTGTTTAACAATTTTACAAGTCACATTGTGCTTTCGATTAGAAAGGAGATAGAAGAAAAAGTTTTATTTCTATGAACGAAATTGGAAGAAATAAATCAAGCGATAAGATATGTTTTGGACATAAAAATCACTCGAAATAATATTGCAGATTGATATTGAATTCTTTTGATATAGGTAGATATTATTTTGAAAAATAAATATAATGTGTTTTTTTTTTATTTTAATAACTTTGACGATACAATATGCCGATGATGTTGAAAAATAATTAAAATTCTAAAAGTAAAAAGACAAATATTGTTACAATGAATTATTTTCAAACTATTCATGAATATAAGTAATAGAATATAAATATTAAAGTAAAAATTTATTTAATATATTAATATTATTATATAATCTAATTTATAATGTACGTTAATGAAAATTAAATTATATTAAATTATATTAAGTTAAATAAAATTAGATCAAATAAAATGTATTTTTAAATCTTTAAATTAAAAAATAACATTATTTCTTAACAACAGTCATATTTTTATACAAAGATTCTTCTATATTCTAATACTATTTATTATTAAAAAAAAAATAAAACTGTCAGAGATTTCTTGTATTATTTTTTTGGAAAAGTATAGTTAAAAAATTTTTTTTCATTGAGGAAATGTACATATTAGTAATGTACATGAATAAGTGACGGTGAAAAAGTTTTCATACATAGGAAAAATAATCACATTTTTAACTCACAGTGAACTTGCATTCATTCATCTAGTATTATGCTGTAATTGCATTTCGAATTCATTATCTTTTACGTGATTCATATTTCGTGTCTTTTTCTAGTATAATTATGATCTTCAAGTGTCTCTACAAATAAAAATCAAGTAGACTGCTTGAGCTCTATCTGAAGAACCATGAACCCTATCACTTCACGAATCATCCAGGAAATCTGAAAACTGCTGATTTTATTAACATACGTTTTAAATTAATTTAAATTATTTTATATAATTTAAATTATATAAAATAATTTTTCGGTATACCTAAATGAGTTTAAAAAGTGTGAGGTTAACATATAATCCTTTTGTTTGATTTTTCGACCATTTGAGTAGTTCAAAATGGGCAATAAAAACATAATTTTAAAAAATGTGTACATGTATGACAAATTTGACTGTTATATATAAATTTACACAGTTCTATTCACATAAGCAGAAAGAGTTTTGTACTTCCAAGAGTTTATTTTTGCTCTTTTAATTTCAAATGGAGATTTAAATCGCTCTTTGGATTATTCTCAGAGAATTACGAGAATGTTGAGTTGGCAAGAGTGAAGCATGGTACGCCGCTTATTTGGAGCACGTGAACTTTTGACCTCGTCCTCCGTGTTACGTCATGAAATTGTGCGTGCGATTCTCGAAATAATTACCATTTGCTTTTTCAACTTTTCTACAATCGCAGACAAATTGAAACCGGACAAAATTAAAATTTAAAAATTTCGAAAAACTATTTTTCGAAAGAATCTACAAATAGCTTTATACATTTAATAGATTTATAATTTTACAAAAATTTGTAAAGTCAAACAGATGTTAAAAAAGAAAATTTTTAGGAACACTTAAAAATTTCCTAGTAATTGTACTTAATAAACAAAATTTCTTAATTTACTATTTGTTAATTGCCGATACTAATACAAGAACTAGTAAGAATTATATTTTTTTAAATTATATTTCTAACTTTGTTTACCTGACAATCATCTGATACAAAAATCTTGATCAATGTTGTAAAAGAAGGAGTAATTGTATCTAACAGAGTATCTAGTGTCAACGGCGAATCTGGGCCAAAAACAATATTCAAACGATTCGATATAGTGAATGAATTGCCTTGACTTCGGAAAAGCGACGATATTTCGCGGTTTACCTCGATCGAATCGATCGGCCTCATTCGCCAGGATCGATCGTTAATTCTACTCCTACTAACCGCTCCAAAAATAATTTATTGACTGTTTTTATTAGAACGTACGCTGACTGTATCGTTTGTCTCTTTTATACACGTTCATATCCTTTTTCTCGTACATCGAACTTTACCTGCTCAATCATGGGATATTTAATATACTAATATATACACAGTGAGTTATAAATTTTATTATATTTGGAACATATATAATTATAATAAAGAGACATATTTTAATACAAGTATATATGTGAAAAGTAGTCTTGTTCGATTTTTGACATAGTGGTGATAGATATGTGATCAATCAACGTTACCTTGATTGAAGTTCGATAGAGTTACTTTAAAGACTTTACAACAATTGCAAATCAATTCTATTACTTTGAAGATTTGAAATGTTCTTTCTAAAGATTTTTTGCGTTGGTAAACAATTCTTTTTATCTATATCATTTATATATTTGTAACAATGTTTTCGATCGTTTTTTTTTTAATTTGCCTTAATTTATTAGTTAATAAATTATGATTATATTTTTTGTACAAACTCAAATTTAGAAAAGTAATACAAAAATTGCATGAATCATAATATTTATTTCTCTTGCCATTATTTTGTGTTTACGCAATGAATTCATTAACGTTAAATACATTCATAAATCAAGTGGATTGCATTTTCTGTTTTTAGTGACGGCGTAGATGGTTCTCTCAAAATCTACTTTATTTGCATATATGTTGTACATATTTCATCGTATAATTCGTCTCTTTCTTTTACATTATAAAGATAATAAAAACAATATTTTATTATATTTAATAATATTTTTAGACTGTTATATTATTAAAATTAAGTTTTGTTGCTTTGCTTAATCATTGGATTATTAGCAATGTTTGAATATAGTATTTGGCCATTCTCCAATATTCACCGACGGCACAATGTCAGTGATAAACTTTGTGATAGGTATATAACTATACGCGGAAACCTAATTAGTCCAATAGACAAATGGTGAATGTGGTGGTCTTTAATTCACCGCAATTTTGCCTCAGTGTATTCATAATTATCCGAGTTCGATAAATAACATGATTTTGTTGAGTGGATTGATAATGAAATACATTCTATACAATATTTTCCACGATTTTATAAAATTCTTTCACATTATATGTAACTAACATATCAAAATTTTAATTCGTTTAAAGAGTTCTCTTCAATATTTCGCAGATGTTGTATTATGCAATGGTTTTGATGGCAGAAAATTTTTGATAAACTAGTGTAATTCGTTCAATTAATTCACAATTAGAGAGCTTTGTCAATATATCTCATTTTCTTCATGCAGGCAAAAACAATGGATTTACGATTCGCTTGATTATTTCTTGTTTAATCAGATAAAAACATCCCAGTTTTTAATTTCACCAGGAGAAAATAAACTTGATATATTAATAGAAATGTAATCAATAGGACGAGGTCGAGAGAGCTGAAATTAAATTCTTGTGTGTTTTCGTTTCATTGATGTATTAATTTACTTGGTGTGAAGACATTGGAAGATCGGATATTTTAAGAAAGAGATTCTATTAATCAATTAAAGAAATTGAGAATTTTTTTAATTAGAGTAAAGGCTATAGAGAAAGAGGGAAGACATCGTAGAGTGAATGATAAACGATGCAGACTATCAATTCAGTTTAATCCATGAAAGAAGTTTTCGTTATGGTATCCAACTCATTGATAAAATAATGCAAAGTGATATACGGTGTAAAAAAATAGAGTCAATTGGTACCAAGTCGAATTCATTCATCTCATTGATTATATTACTGATTCTTTTAAGAAATATAGTCTATTTTTTATAAAAGTTTTCAACGATTAGATTCTTTTTTTTAAATAATTAATTGTTTTTTTTTTAGAGATATTTTTCTCTAAATTTAGAAAAACTTAAAGATTTAAACAAATTTCGCAATGGCACATGTACAAAAAAATGTTGCATAATTTCATATAATATCTCATTATCTAATATCTCACTATAATTTATTATTTTTAATTTATTATCTAAATATTCAACTATTGAAGAATACATTTCTATAGTTTTATTTCAAATATGAAAGAAATAACAAAAGTTATGAAACATTTCTGAAAACACTTCAGGATATTCAAGTGCACTACTCGATGGTATTCGACCGCTTCGATACACAAACTATTGAAATAGAATGTTATGACTTGAATGTTATGACTCGTATAAATTATGTTAAGAAAAAGATGGGTATTTCGAAATTGTTGGAAAGAAAATAAATTTGATGGAAGATGGATGCTAATAGCAAATTTAATAAATGATTTGGTGAACTATTATGATCCTGGACCATACAGATATAAAGTCGTTTGAAAAATATGTGCAATTTATTATGCTTATAAATATTCCACTGATAAAAATTCGCAATTTTATTATTTCGAAAGGCGAAAATAGTTAATGTAAGTGGTAGTAATCGAAAACAAAAAAAATTTAATAGTTTTATAAATTACAAGAAATTATAAATTGCATAATTAATAAAAAAAATTATTACTGTCTATTTTACGAAAAAAGTATTTAATATACTTTTCATTTTGTAAAAAATATTTTTTTGAGGACTTTCAAACATTTTATATTGTTTTTCATTTTATTATAAAACATGCATAAAATAACATAAGTGTGTTGAATTATAATGCATAAATTTAGTTGGTAGTGTATATTTTTAGTTTAAAAATATAGTTTGAAAATTAATTACTTACAATACAAATATATGCTAAAGACAATTCTAGAATAAAGTCGCCAATACCGGTACACCAGTTTGTTTTTTAACAATATTTCTTAAACAAAAGCTAAAAGTAAAAGTTTGATAGCAGAAATACAAACTAGAAAGTGTCTTCTATCAAATGATATAGTAGTCATTATAATACTATTTCATATTTTGTACATAATTAATATTTTTGCAACACATGTCAAAAAGAGTGTCTCAGAAATTAGGCTCCAAAACTGGAACACATATTTAAGGTTACAATAAGTAAGGTTACAATAAGGCTTTACAATAAGTGAGGTAAAACTTATCAACTTTGATGATATTATCAGATCTATGTTACTATACAATCGGTCAAATATCTTTTAAAATATGAGAAGAAATTATGCGTACATGCTTTGTCGTCAAAGAGTAAAACGAGCTAAACTTCGCTTATTCTAACCATGTTCCCACCACTTCAGGATGAAATAAGAGTCATTTTCCTTTCTTAAATGGTCCAAGTAACAATTCTCTGGTACATTTTCACGTTGCACTAGCGTGCCAAAATGGCCTTTTTTAAACATTTTCCTCTTTTCTAAATTTCTTTGGGTATAAATTCCAAATTCCAAATCTTTTATGTTTCCAAAACTTTTTCAGCTCCAAAATTTTCCTTTTTATATTTCAAGCAAAATGTTATAAGATTAGTGCAACAAGATGTCTGCAAACATACGGTTTCTATCACATTAATCCTAGCGTACACGAACGTGCTTTTCGATATTTCCGACACGAACAGAGATAATGCTAAAATTAAAATCTATTGTGAGATTCCAAATATATCTTAAATTCTCTTCGTTCTCTGTTATTCTTCGCATATAGAGTTATTTCTACATGTCCTTTAAGTACATGTATTTAAATCCCTTTGAGTACGTGTGTATCCAATATTGGAAAATGTAATTCTGGTTTGACCGTGGCTTGTCACATAGCGGAAATATTGTCGGTATATAAGAGAAAAGGTAGGATAAGAGAGATATCCTACGGGAATCGTTCTCAAGTTACTTGGTTTGACCAATTTCATTCTTTATCGGCGGCAAAGATAAAACGCAGACTTTGTCTCGTAAATTTCTGGATCAGATCGAAAAACAGAGATAGTCTTAGCTCGAAAATTCACATATACATATTTGTAAACATATTTGTAAACTCTTTTGTGCAATATAATCAACGCCGATTCTTATTATTCTATTTTTTTACTGTTTTTTTCTTAAATTGTGTCTTTAACAAAATCTTCTGACAGATCTAATCAATTATTCATGAAAGAAAAGAGAAGAAAGAAAGAGAGAGTAAAAGAACACGATCACTTTCCTCTTATTGTTAACAAGTGTTCCTTCCCATTAATCGAATATTTGATTAGTAAGATTTGATTGATTGGCAAGAGAATATTTCAAGATTTTCAACGTCGTATAAATTTCCACAGTTCTTTAAATAATTACTCAACCATCTCGTTAATTATTCTGTAGAAATTAATTTTTCATCTTTAGCATGATTCTAAACTTTTTTAATATTTTTAATATTTTTCGATTTTTAATATTTTTATAGCAAATTATCATATAAAGAATCCTAAGTGCCATGGTTTCGAATTCTTAGCATATATAACACATGTAGGAAATTTAAGATTTATAAAAATATATATGTCATCTCTTTCTTCCTCTCTTAAAAAAACTTATAATTCAACTATTAATTCAAAATTAAATTTTATGTAGACTTATTTAATTAATACTTTAATTGAAATTACTATAACTTTTGTTAATTATGTGTGATATACATTATATACATTAAACTAATAATAATATTAATTAAAATTTTTTATTTTTATTAATGTATATTTACATTTTATTACTACATCTTCTATTACATTTTTTTATTTTTGTCAATAATTTAAGAAGTTTTTACTATTAATACATATTTTTATTCATCATTATTTAAAATACTTTCAAAAATTATTCTTATATTGTGTAATCATAATTATCGAAATTCTTCCTACTTTGTAAATAAATTTTCGTGAAATATTCTTTCAACGTGAACTCCTATTTCTCGCTAAATAAAGGAATAGAGAAGAATCTGTAATGCCAATCGTGTGCCACATTTGCTATGCATTTTACATTGTCTTGGAATTGTATTTTCTCGACGTCCCAACCGGTGTGTGAAGTTTTCGCTTGTGATACGCGTACATATATATGGTACGTAGTCTCACGGTGTAAAAACTTTTATCGGTACCTGTCAGACTGTCAGAAACGAGTCTCTGTAGAGCAGTTTCCAGTCTATTAGAGATGGTGTCGCATTTTGCATCCGTTCGTCGAATACATGATGTTAAAATCGACATTCGCGTGAAGACGAAAGTTAGATTTTATTATGGGGAAGAGGGGCTAACTAAGTGAGTTCAAAAATAAATCTCTTTTGTTAGCATCTTTTTTAAAATTTTAAATCTTGAAAATGTTTCTACTATTACATTATAATAAGCGCAAAAAATGAAATTATGAAAATATAAACGAAATAACATACTTCATACTTATAGGTACAAATTTTTACGTATGATGTTAGTACATAGTTAATTGCTTATCGTAAAAAATATCGATGGCATCATATATACAAAAAGCATATAAGTATTAGACTTGTTATTAAATAAACAATAACAAGAAGCAAAAGAAAAAAATTAGAAAGTTGGTCAATATGAAGATTAAAATTAAAAATTATCTCGTTATTACAATTTGACTATTAAGAGCTAAATGGAAAAATAAGAATTAAAATATAGGCATTAGTTGTACAAATCAAATTTGCAGGAAATATATTGCTTTCGGAATTCGTTCAGCTCTCTTCAAATCATATCCAATGTCAACTTTATATCAGTGAAATCATCACTTTTTTCATACATTTAGTATTTTACACAATATCAAAAATTTGATTTATAATGGGATTGACATGGATTAGCCATAAAAGATGGTCAGTGAATAGATGGCAGTGAAGCGCCAAATATCCGATGTATTCAAAACAGTCAGATTCGTAGAATTAAGTAATCAGCTCAATGGCAAATTTGCAAAAAAGAAAAAGAATTTTTTTTTGCGGTTTTAGTATAACAAGTTAAGAATAAATAACGTTAATTTTTTATGTTTTAAAACTTCAAATAATTTTCTTAAAATTATGTTTTACGAAGCAGCAAACTATTAGACCAATTGACTTCCACTTTACATGTTTCAAAAATGTCTCTTTATTATTCACAATTCAAACTCAAGTCTAAATCTTCAAAGTTTTTATTTCTTTTGACGAAAAACATTTTTATGAAACAATTTTTGTAAAAAAATTTGTTTAATACTTTAGCTTTTTTATCGACAAAAATAAAAAACTTTAAAAATTTTAACTTAAATTTAAACTATGGATAGAAAGAAATTGAAAACATCTATTCCATCTTTAAAATATCATGGAATTTTCCTTAAAAATCATTTTCTCAATATTTTATAAAGAATTCTTTCTTAATATATAAATAAATATTCTTTAAATCTTCTTCAAATATGATATTCTTATAAACAAATAGATCAATTTTTTATTTATTGTATTTTTAACAGTACAAATTTTTTTAATAGATTAACATAAAACTAACAATAAATGGTGTCAATCGGTCAATTTTTTATTCAGTAATATGTGACGCACTATATATTCTTTCTCTTTTTCTCTCTTTCTTTCCTTTTTCTATGACGTCATCAGATAAGTGCACTCTTCCCTTCCCTACTTCTTTCGTATTCAACGTCAATGCAACGCTGCCTCGACATCAGGTCAACCGAGGTCGAGCTGGTAATCTACCAACGTAATTCTGAAAACTTGCGAACTGTACACTCTTTTTAAAGTCGCTTTGAAGAAAAATCTCGGATTAATCATTAAGAAACTTTCGCGACAAATATATATACAGCGAAGCAACATATATTATAATAAACCATCTGATTTAAAAATATCATAAATTATCATATTTCAATAACATCTAAACTTAAATTTCTAATAGATTTAATTAACAGATGAGACTTTATTTATTTATACACAAAACTTTCTTTACTTCACATATGCCCCAAATGCAACTGTTATAACGCAAAGTTAGAATTGATAAATTTAACACTTTTACTTCTAACTTTTTCCTTAAAAGAAACATATCAAATTAAACTATTTTTACAGATTTAAGAATCACTGAATATTAAAATAAAATGAAATTTAATAATTTAAAACAACATGTTAAATATAATTGTAATATAATATATGTATATTGCCGATATAAAGAATAAAGTATTTTTCATAATTTTTAATAAACCTGCATTGAGATGTTTGCAGTGTAGTGAAATATAAATTTAATTTATAAAACAAAAACAAAACCTATATTAATAAGAATTATGCAGTGAAGTATAAGAGTTTCCAATTTAATCCATATCTATATATTTGTACCAATCAATAATACCATTATATTTTTGTACTAAAAATTCTTTTTCTTCGCGAAATTGGCAATGAGACTGCTTTGCAGTGGAACAGAAATCGAATAGCCAAATGGTTTCTGGTTGATGAGAAGCTATTAAGAAACATAATCCGTATCGCACCAACTATTGCGACAGCAAAGTGGCCAATTTTATATGTTTATTTACAAACTATTTAGTTGAGAGATCTGTAAGTTATCAGATTTCATTAACGATTCATGAAGTTCTTGGCTTAATCATTTATAAATTTTTAAGCTTAAATACAAGAATACATTAGATTAATTCTCACAATAATTTGGTATAGTGAAAAAATTTGGCAAGATGCAAAGCAGATTTATTTTACATTTTTATTGTTTAATCTAATTTTTATCGAAAAACTTGATCAAATTTCTGTCTCCCCCCCCTCCCCCTCCTCCTTCTATCTCTTGCGGGCGCCCGCGCGCGCGTAAAGTGGACATAAAATAGTGCAATCTGTAGCATATATTTATACGATCACAGTCTGAATTCACGCGCTCTCAAAATACGACGTGACCAATTTTCTCTAACTAGTCTGATCGTAAATAATATCCCTTGGCATGTGTGATGCAATGACGGAACTACGGATCGTGGAGTTTCACAACTCTATATGTACATGGCTGAAAGATACGTTTTCGCATAAAATATCCAATAATATAAAGTTTTTAAAATATATTAATGGTGATAACATACAATACCTCATAAAAATTTAATGAGACAGAATTCTTGATCATTACCATGTGATTGACCGTGATGGGGAAAAATAATGTATCGTTCCTTTGCGTTCGCCACGGATTGTAAGGTCACTTATCCCCGAGTGAAAGCGACCGCCACTGAGTCAGACCGGCTGACCTTCATGCGCGGCATTACTACTTGCGATAGCTCAATACACAGCTGTTTCCCCCTCGTCGATGCCACGCTTACCTCCTTTACGACCGTAGCCTTAGAGCGAGAAAGTCTATGCCACATTGTGTATTCTGCATCGGCACACGCGATCATTATTCACGCACTGTCCAATTTTTATGTAAAAATAGAATCTAGGTCTTGTAATTCAGGAACACCATAATAAAGAGCACTCCAACAACTTTGAATGCAACGTGAAAATAGTATGATTTAAATATTTAAATATTTTTAACATTAAAAAATGATAATGATAATAAAAACCATATACTACGACTGGTCGGACTGGTTATTCTTAAAATAGAATTGTTGACAAAAATAAAACAATGTAGTGAGATGCTAACATTGAAGCCAAAATTTACGTTAATTAAAAAATTTTATTTAAATCATTTAATATTATGTATGATTAATAAAAATTGTATTAAGATTACGTCAGATAAAATTTAATTTTAAATTATAAAATTAAAAGTTATAAAGTAAAAATAATTAACACAAGACAATTTAATAATAGATATATTTCTACGAAATTTTATATATTCCATTATATATATTTATAATTCAAGCTTTTCCGGGATTTTTTACTTTGCTTTTTGTTGAAAAAATATACAACAAAAGCCAATAACATTGTAGCATTATACTAAAATTATTGAAATCATGCCAAAAAGGAAGTAATTAAATGTTTATAGCATTTTGATTAATGTTCATAATAATACATTAACTTTTTTGTCAATTGGTTTTTCTATAAAACCAATAAACTATAAACGGAATTAAGCTCTCCTTACATTAAAAAGAATTTTTATTAATTTTTTTACTGATTTACACAAGTCATTCCACAATGTTTCTTATTACAATAAAAAATTTTCTGTGCAATAATTTTTGTCCAATTATATAAGAGTATTAATTTTTATGTTTAAAAAGTCAGTACAAGTGAGAAAAAATAATAATATTATATATGAAATATTTGTCGTAATAAACTGGAAGGTTAGTTTCAGTATCTTGGCTGCATGCGTCGCGTCGGCCTGGCTGGCACGAAAAGACACTACTGTGTCATGGTCATGACGAAGTGTGGTCTGTCTTGAATAGGTGTGCTTCTATCTGTGATGCAAACACATATTCATTATTTTACACAGAGCGAATATTAAAACGCACGATTATTAGGAAAGATTAGTTTTGTATTATATCTTTTTTAGAAATCTTAGACTAGTCTAAACTAGTTTATACCTAGATAAATGTATTTTCGAGATCGTAATCTATAATTACAAATTTTAATTTAAAATAACAGATGCACGATGGAAAGAAATAAAATATTTTTGAATATTGAAACAGATTTTTAATTTGAGCTAATTCTCTTTTCAAGCTCTCAACGTCAAATTGCATTAGTAATTAAAAAATTTTTTTCATTTTATTATAATGTCTCTCACGTATGAATTTTAATCTCTTAATTCAATTTGGTAATCTTGTCAAATCTTAATGTACTTACAAAATCTCATTTTAATCAATATGTTTGAATATATTTAGAATTAAGCAAGATATTAAATTACTATTTTGAAAAATTACCAAGGTATTAAGATTAAAAAATATTAAGAGGTACACACATTCTCATAATTAAAAAAAATTGACCTTAAACTTTTAATTATTAGGTTATTTTAAAATAAATTTAAATAAATTATTTTTTAAAACCACAATTTTTTAAATGTATGTAATTGTTCTCATAAGTTTAATTATTTATAACATAAGAATTATTTTATGTCAAATGACCAAACGCGAACTTGGCAAAGTCTCGATTTCGATATTTGGCTCCGTTTATAGGTTTTGTACTATTTCACACTCATGGCTACTGTAAATTATATTTAAATGGACGTCCCTGAACAATAATTGTAATTCGATTTTCGAGATATCTTGATACATTCACTACAGCACACGAAACATTTCTGACTATTTTTCTAGTAATTTGATATTGCATTTTAAACAGAATAATTAGATTATTGTGATAGACTATATTTCTTAAATATAGTCAAAAAAAAGAAAGTTGTAAAATTAATAATCTCGACGGTTGTATTACAAGTCTTCTGCTAATATATTTGCTTAAAAAATATTTTATTTAATTTAATAAGCAAACTGTTTAAACTATGTTAGTAGATTGGCAAGAAATCCGAACAGAAAATGCTAGCAAATTAGCATCAACTGTAAGATCGTACACAATAAGATCGTATTTTGCTGACATTTGATCAGTCAAAGATTCTACAGATTTTGTCTTTTATATTTCTGCTTTCAATCAACGTCAAACTGTACACCAAATATGTCAAAATATGCTTGGATTGATTTTTGTCTATATATTTTTTCACTTTGCTAGATTTCTGCCGCCATTCTGCCAATGGCATTACATGTACCAAATCTTGTATTAAATCTATAACTTTTTTGTAAACAAAATTTATATCTTTGTATAATTTGTTCTTGAGGACCATTCAGAATTAACATTAAATTGTAGATTCTATATGTTTTCCATATATTTGTTATAAAAAGACGCATACTACGGATATATGCAATTTATTATCTTTCAGGAGGATTAAGCAATAGATTAATCTCTTATATTTATATCTCTTATATTTTATATAAATATATAAAA
>JAJVSH010000042.1:1197175-1270701 GCA_021460005.1 Tetramorium alpestre | reverse complement strand
ATATATAAATCTTCTTATTTATATATTTTTATTTTTATTCGCAAATTTACTGTTTTTTAGAGGAGATACATACTGTTTTTTAAAGGAGATACATTTTTGGAAACTAATAGGTGCAATTTAGAGACTAGTCGTTTAAATCGAATCTTGTTTACTGTTATAAAACGACTTATTATTAATTAATTGAATTAAAAAATTAAACATACAATAGAAAATGTCTTCATCATGACATAATTTGTTAATATCGAGCTATGAGACTTTCATTATCAACTTTCGTTCAAATTTATACTAAATAAAAAATATAACATAAAATATCTTAAGTAGTATGATTTTGGCAATTCTTTCTATATATAAAATCCACTTTAAAAATTTATATATTTTTATTAAATTGTTCTTATGATTAACAATTCAGATGACTAAACCAAGTGCGTGGGACGTCTTATTAGTTGGTTAGCCATATTGGAAACAGTAGGTGGGTGAAGGTTGTGCAGTAAAAGTGGTGATTACGGTTACAAGAGAAGAGCAAGTAGGCAGTTCAGCGATCGATCTTACTTGTCAATTTTAAAAAAATTGATCATTTTTTCTCCTTGTTTGCTCTAATGATAAATGACTATTAAATATGTATTAACGATAGTTCACAAATAAATAATTTTGAATAATAAATAAAATAATAAATAAATAATTTTTCACTTCACGTGTAATTTGTTTTCTTAAAAAATGATGTTTCATTGAATAATAATTTTTGAATCTTAAAAACTTATTTATTTGTGTATATTTAAAGATATTAACCTAAGCTTTGCTATTTTTTAGTTTGATATCTATTGATAGCTATCTTTTTTATTACCTTTTTTTATTACCTTTTTTATTACCTAAATAATATTATTTATAAAACAAAAAATGTAATTACGATTTTAATATGCTTTATATAAATCATGTGTAGAAAATTTAATTGCAATGCAATTGCATGCAAATTACGGATAATTATAAAGAAACAGATATTTGCATGAATTTCAAACTAAAGAGAAATATTGAAAAAAAACTGATCTATTCTTGTAGATACTAAAGTAAGACATGTGCATTCGTTCTCACGTAATTTTTTCTCATCCTCATGCCGTCAATCTTGGTCAACGATCGAGCCGATTAATAAGTGATTTATGAAAACCGTGATACCGCTATTGTGAAATCACATGTATCTGAAGCATCAATACATACAGATTATATGTTCCCGTCACATTTCTGTGAAAGAAAAATTCAAAAATATTCTGAAAATTTTTCTTCTACATGCATATCTTATATTGTGATAGATGATATTTTATTAGTTTTCTAAATAAAACTGTGCATACGTTTAATTTTTTTCTTCATTTCTTTCGCATTGCCATTATAGATTATGGCCACTATTTAATATGTGAAAAGGTTGATATAAATGTCTTTCTCTTCTCTAACGTCTTATCGATATAAATAATCGTGCGCGCGTGTATATTTATTATTTCTGTAAGAAAATGTAAAGTGGCTGCTACGGGCGCGGTGCAAAACGTAAGGATCGATAAGAGAGCGCACGTTATCGATGGCATTACGAAACAGAATAGCTGGACGGCCAGGGTCACGTTAACGGACCTGCGTCCTTCAATAGCCACGAGATTATTGTGTTAATTCTTAAGTAATTCAGTTTTCTTGATCAGTTTTCCTTAGTCTTATTTATTTCAGAAAATAATTCGTATAATTTTTATAGGTAGAATAACTTAAACTTGATATTTAACTTTTCTTAATAACACAGATGAGAGATAAATATAAAATAGATAGAGATAAGAGAGTTAAATTTATTCCCGATTGCTGTACGATGTATCCAGGGTTGGAAAGTAACTCGTTATTATTAACGAAATTACAGTTACAGTTACTTTTTTTCGGTAACTGTAACTTAACTTCATTCTTTTTTCCGTCTGTAACTGTAACTTAACTTAGTTACATATTTTTGGTAACTAGTAACTATTTTAATAGTTACTTTAAAAGTTACTTTATGTACATTTCGAAAATCGAGTAACCGACTTAACGCTGGAGTATAAACGTCTTTAGCAACATTTTATAAGGCCGGATCTACAATAGATGTGATAAGCTTTAAAAACTTTAAAAAATTGGTCAGTTTAATGTGAAAAAAATAATTGAATATAATTGGTTATTTGGTTAATTTCTTACGAGTTAAGGCTTGCTGTCTATGTAGACCCGGTCTAAGCCATGGGCTTTTGATTTATTAATTAACTAATAAATATAAAATTTGCCAGTGGAATCGACTAGAAGTTTTTTACCCCAATTTTTTCTCTATTACTAGTGACAATAAGAATAACTTTACTGTAAATTTGACATATTTTTATTTTTTATTTTTATTCCAAAAAAGTAACTGTAAAGTAACTCGTTACTTTTTTTCAATAACTGTAACGTGTTACATTTTAGAATTGGTAACTTGTAACTGTAACTAGTTACATTTTCAGTGAAAAAACTGTAACTGTAACTAGATACTTTTATGAAGTAACTTTCCTAACCCTGGATGTATCCGTATAGAATATAGGTAGTTAGTATCCCATTGATAATTATTGATTGAGAAAGAAAAAAATTGAAATTTAGTATATTTAAATGTGTAAAGTAACAAAAAAATATATCCTCTTGATTATAATCTCAAAATCAAATTTCCATTTTATTAACGTGAAATCAAGAAATTGCTTTATTCTTATTTTTTCTTCTTACTTCTCTTCCTTATTTCAATAGTATATGCATAGAAAGAAAATATTATTTCAGTTATGCGCATAGCAGTATTTTCATTGCACTATATAAACAACTAAAAGATAAAATGAATTAATGAGGTAACATATTGTGCAAGAAAAGATTAAGAAGAGGACACGGAAATTAAACTGTAAATATTACTCTATCTTCGAGGAAAACAGAACTCCGAAAATTAAGTTGCGTCGTAAATTATCCCGAGTAGAAAATAAACTGACTAATCTTGTTTAAAAGATAGTAGCTAAATAATTAATAAAATTTGTAGATAAAAAGAACTGACTACTTGTTAATTTCTATTTTTTAAATTTATAATTATATAAAACAGTTTTTACCTGTGTTGTCTATATATTGGGTCTGGGAAAAAGTTCGTGGCGTTTTTCCCGATAGTTGGCGTCAATTGCAAATAACTTAGGAAACACAGCGACACCACTAAACGCTCGTTGGAAAGGTGACACTTCGAGTATTACTTTGAGTGTATAAACATCAAAATTGGTGCAGTGGTTGGAAAGTTGTTTGCGTTTGAAAATGGAGAAAATGCCACGAACTTTTTCTCAGACCCAATATTAAATATGATAACAAATAGTACTGTTTTAATATTGTTTGAAAAATGTAGTCCATTTATTATCCTGTTACTTACATCACAGTACATTGTCCCAAAAGGAATGAAAATTCGCAATTTAAATATGAAATACAAATCTCGCTAGTAGCAGTTGGTTTAAGTTGGTTAACGAAAAAAAATGAAGTTATTTGATAAAAGTCTGATCTGTTATAATTAGTGTAGCGTAAGTTAACAATGGCGCATTTTAATTTTAACTTATATTTTACTAACAGTATCTTTTTAGTTTTTACTGAAAAAATTAAATGTTACAAAGTCGATTAATTATTAGCAAAAAAAGATCTAAACGATAATTTTATACGTAATTTTACGAACATGTTTAAACGCAAACTTTTATTAAGATATGTGGAACGAAGGCAATGCAATTTGCATAATTCTCATATCTACAATATTTCTCAGTCAAGAAAGCGTAAGAGCAAATTAGAGATTAGACATTTCTCTTGAACAGAGTTGCAGGATTAAAGTTCATTCTTATATGCTTCAGTTCCTTGTTTCAGTATTAATATGGTTCAGCCTATCGTCGCAATGCAAATTTTGCATGTAATATCCCTATAATTTAAAAATTAATTCGCAATAGACATAATTATGGATTTATTTTGAAACAACCTTTACAAAATTACTGCAGAAGAATTGGAAATAAAATTGATACATACATTTTATTTTCAATTCTTTAACTTTACTCATAAAATTAGCATATCACTTACACAAATTTTAGTCAAACTATGCTCCTTTTATTAAATATTTTAATAATTAAAAATGTATATATAATTTTTTCTTCTCATTTCTCTTTCTATCGTTACATTTATTCTCTTATTATAAAAATAAATAAAATGAAATATTAGTGTATTTATAATCACTTTATCACAACATTTAAGAAACACGATATGCTTTTTTGTTGCAAAAAATGTTCCCTATAATTGTTATCCTATAAAGATTGTATCATAATTGGTGGCATTACTTACTGTTTTTAGATGATGACAACAATTTATCTATACTGAGATGACGATGAAACACTGAAGAACTTTCCATTCATAAAAATGAATGAAGAGAGCCGTGCGCGAGGATGAATGCTTGTAAAAGTTGAAGAGACAGACCTACACAACGAATAGCAAAAGCCTGCCTCGTCCATTGCGACCAGCTACATATCTCACGTTAAGGTATGTATATTAACATTATGCATTGAAATAATAATGCAGTATTATAAATTATATAAGTTACACTACAATTTTTATCTTATGCAGAGACATATGATTTTCTTTAAATAATAACTTTTGCTTTTTGATTATTTTATAAAATATCATAAGTAAAGATTGATCGATACAAAAAGTGCTGTGCAATTCTTAATTATTACAAAATATCACAGCATATTTATCAAGAAATTTATTCAAAAAATTTTCTTCTGAAAACGCGAAAGATCTGAAGATCTTTTCTCAAGAAACGTTCTAAATAATGACACTCTAAATTTAAAACAAAAAGGTTAAAAGCTTTCTTTGCAATGAATATTTAATTTTTTGTTTAACAAGATTATGAATTTATATTTATCTTATTTATGTTTTTACTACTTGAAATCATGTTATCTTTCACAATTATTTGTCTGTAATGCCTTTTACTTGTTCTACTGACATCGTTTTTGTAGATTTTTATTTTCTTTCCAAGTTTATACCGTATCATCCGCGAACAACCTTGCCCCTCACCTATTTCTTACAGTGCTCGTCCTTTCGCGTTCGCGTGATTCTTCGTGCCGTTTTACTGATGTACCTCGTACTAGAATATGATTAAATAGCGCCGACGAATTCAACGAATTCGTCCCATTCGTCGCGTAGAACTCCCGCGACCGTTGCAAGACAATTTAACGGTTAAGTTCTTCCCCTAGCGACATTAGTTATCTCATTAAATCTATCAGATTGCCATCAATTAACGCAAATTAAATTTTCTCAATGTCTTATAATAAGTATAATTAGAAGATTAGAAAGTATTTGTATAATATAAATTCAGGAAAAGCACCAAATATTTTTTCTTGTTAATGTTTTATACTACTTGATTTTATAATACCAACATCGAAGAAACTCATTAAAAAATTGCAAAAATGTCCTAATCTCAACAATCTTCTCGTAAATGTTTAAGAGCACCCGTGCGTGCGTATATTTGCGTATATATGTGTTGACGCGCGCGCAGGCTTATGTATTAATTCGGACGGAGGGCTGGTTGATAAAAACAAAAGCGGGACAAGGGATGAGATTTTTGAGGTCACGCGAGAAATAAAGGACGAGGAAAGCGTGGAAACGAGTCGTTTACGGACACTCCAGAATGGAACAGGTTAAGCCATGTGACGTACTCTCTATAATGTTCCATGCCGCAACGCTCGGTATTGATCGGACGGCATCAGCTGTACGCTGGTAGCGTTTATACCAGCGTGGACGCCCGCCGGTCTGACTGCCACTGCCCACTCCGCTGCTCGCGATGTTCTCTTTTCTTTTCTCTTATACAATGATGTCAATGTGTCACTGTTATAATGCTTCTAACCGACGCGGCGCGGGAATTTGTTCAATATGCATAGAGAGATAAAAATATTCTATCCAATTGTAAAGTACACATTTCTTTGCATTTTGTTCTTTGGTTTTTAAATTGTTTAATCAAAGTTTTTTTTTACATTACAATCTAAAATTACAATTTAAAAAATATTAAAATATCGGTACAATCAACAAAATATTTCAGAACAAAATATGAAATGTTGCATACATACACTATTGATTTTTTTAATGATTTTTATCTTAATATTTTTATGTGCAGAGCGATTAGCGAATCGAATTGTGTGGAAAAAAGTATCGATAAAAAAATTGTACAGTTTTATTTAAAAAATAATGAAGTCAATGTTTCATAAAAATGCATTTTATTTGTGGCATGTTTTTTCTAAATTTGTAACATTTTATTTGAAAATTTCTTTACTGCTTTCGGATATATTTGTTTCAATATTTTTTTACATATATATATATACATATAGTACGAAAAATTTAGAACATAAAGATTAAAATAAAATTATGTTTTATAATAAGAAAAAGTGTAGTGTCACAGTTCTACATTAAAATTAGATTTTAACAATTTAAAAATTAGTTGCTTCAACAAAATTTGTAATTTGTGTTAATTAAACTTTTTTTTAAACTTCATTGATAACGGACATATAAGATGATGGACATGAGCATTTATATATTACAATCAGTTCTATTATTCTCTCTCACTTACTTGGCAAAATTAATTATAGATATACTATTAATTATACCTTTTGAGCATTTATAGATACTATATAATTATAAGCTATTCACAATATCTTCATTTTTATTATTACTGTTGTTTCAAATCTAATTGCAATATTATAATTATTAACGACATGCAAAATTTGTATAAATCCGATTTTAATCCGATGTAAAGTAAACCCGAATATGGCCGATACCACAATTACATACTTGCACACTTGACTCTATAAGTAACGTTTGTTCATTGGTCGCTTCAATATTTAACAATTTCACACATACTCTCTTAAGTGTGTCACTTGAGTTTCGGGATAGCACGTACACACAAGTATGATCATTACACCACACGCACAATCGGCCCTTGGTATAATTTTCTTATGGCCGCGCATGCTAGACCGCATTCTGCTTGCTGTGTCAACATCTATAGCTGAGTAATATGAAGTTGTGTGGTTCCCTTCCTACATTATAATCCTATTTATACTGAATAAAATGGAAAAGTAGATTTTATATGGTAGAACTCGTTTCGATATGCTCGAAGTGTAATTAATCTTCGTGACGTTCTTATTTATATAAACGCTTCCTTTATTATTTATATATATATATATTATAATTTTATTTGTGTATAATATAATTATATGTATATATCATGTGTAGTTTATATATAACAAAGGAACATAGAAAATTCTGTTTTTATGACATAAAAGAATATATGTAACTAGATTTTTATATGATCTATATTTTATAAAAGTATCTTTATTGACATATAAATCGTGTATACGCATCATGTTGCATGTAATCAATTTCCAAATACAGTTGTTGCACAAATGAAATTTCCTGATTTGATGAACGTGATAGTCGTACATAACTGCATCGTGCTGATCAAATAGTGTTACTATTGAAACAGAAATTCCTTTGATGCAGTAATGTATTTGCTAAGATTTTTCTAAACGGAATTGTTTACTAAGACTACATTATAATTAACATGGTTTGTTGAAATAATCTACAAAGAAAACAGTTTCCTCGAAATTTAATTAATATATTTAAATTTATATAGCATTTTACATATCTGGTATATATAAATTGAATATAATATAGTTAGCAATATTATGTGTATAAAATATTTTTTAACTTATATTTACTAATACTAATTTACTGCGCATGAAAAATATTCTAAATATAAACTGAAGTTAAAAGAAATACGTAGAAAAGGCATTTTCAAGATGATATTGAGTTACACGAAGGCATATTTCACGTTAATTTGCCACAAATGAGCAAACCATTGCAAATTGAAATGCGAAGCATTTGCGCTCAAACATTACCTTATAATAAGAGAACGTAATTAAACGTTCTCTGCTAACCGCAGTTAAATGCGAGTTCCGTTAAATATTATTTTGAGAAAACAGTTTTAATTAAATTAAAAGTGAACAAAAATGCTGGAATTATAAGATCAGAAGATATTTAGCTAGTTCGTTACAAAGCGAATAAATTAAATCGTTATTTCAAGATTGGTTGAGCATTATGAATTAAATTTTGTTAACAAATCTGTATTTGAATAATGATACTGGAAAATATACTGGCAAGAGAGTCTTGGTATTATATCACGATATTAATGGTATTACAAATTCTCTCTCTTCTCTGGTTAAAGGTATGCAGTTTTAGTGAGACATCAGAAAGGGAAAGGAAGAAACATAAATGGAAATAAATTTATGTTAGCAAAGAGAGATATATTTTAAAAAGTATATATTTGTAAATGTATATATTTTAAAATTTATATAATATTTTAAGATACTATTTTTTCTGTTTCAGATGACATAGAATGGGTTGGGTGGCGCTAGGGCGGTGTGCGGGTGGTGGCGGCCGCCTCTCGTCCATTCTCTCGCTGTCTCTCACCTCCTTCGCGAGTTCTCTCATCTTCACCTCCCTTTGTATCCTCACACTTGCCTTTACTCTCGTCACCCTCGCTCGTGCCGAAGACATGTACGTATAGCAAACAAGTTATTTATTATATGTGAATTGTCTCCTAGCTTCTCGATCGTCCTACTATCACGATACTTCATTTAATGATTCGAAGAAGCAGTTTGAGAAAGAAATAAATACGTGTATATTATGGGAGAGAGCGGTGATGATGAATCGAGAAGCTATTAAATTCAATTGTATTGTCGTAGAACATTCATGTTCCGCTCATTAGAGAGGAAGGAAGATAGTATTATTGGCAATGATTGATGCTCCAAATAAATTTTATGTTTTATTAAATTGTCCGAAAAATAAATTTTATGTTTTATTAAATTGTCCGAAATTGTGGATAATAAATAGTTACTCGTGGAAATAATCTCATTCTTATATAAACAATAAAAATTTGAAAGAAATATAATTTATGTTAAAAATTGTTTCACTTAGTTTAGCGTAATATTAATTTCATAATCATTCAATTGCGGCTGATAGTTATAGATCGGCTACGCGATCGATACCTAACATAATCGAATAGATATTATGTTGATGCGGTCGGTCCAAGTATGCTTGTCCTCCTTCCTTGATCTAAAGCGCTTCTACAAATATCTATAACTGATTACTTGACAAGTTCATGTCAAGCTGTTACTCTATTAGGCATTTTAGTTGAAGAGAAAAAGATGGAAATTACAATTTTGATAGGATTTATCTGCATGTAGAAACATGTAATCTAGGATTTTATAGATCAAAAATAGAGTTACCAGTATGTTTTACTGACGTCATTAACGCTGAGAAATATAGAAAGGGAATCATGTATATCGATATTACGAATGGTTCGATTGTTGACTATTGCATTGAATGTATTAGCACAAGTAGACCAGATGGTAAAGTTCTTTGGTAGCATCTTATATCGTAATGTGGGTGAGATTAGATGCAGTTTTGTATAGTGCTTTAGGGAGCTGCATCGTTTCTATTGAATTGGTAGATATATATGTACATATATTTGAAATATGAATACAACATACGTTGTATCTAGAAAAGTAAACCAAACTTTAAGAAAGTCAGCATCGATCGAGACAAATGATGCTTTAAATCCTCCCGAGAGGTTGTCCCATCTTCTTTAATGATTCTGAACCAATTAACATTGTTAATTTTCGTAAAAAAGATATTATACTGCAATATATTCTTTCTGTTTCGCCATCTGATCGAGCGAAACAATTTTCAAGGCATCGAGACAAGCTGGAAGTTTGCAGAGAAACTATTGTTTGCACCGTAAAAACTCGCCAGGCACTTTCCGGATATACCTACAGTACATTGTGTTGCAGCTTCGAGGAGGGAAAATCGGACAAGGAGATTCTGGACCACTTGCTGCTAGCGACCCGTTACGACAAGCGGCTTCTGCCGCCGGTCCAAGGTACACTGAGGCTCCCATCTCACTTGCCAAAATCAAGGCAAAATCTACATCCCTCACCCCTGTATCCAAATGACCCTCGACCATCCAGAGCACCTCGAACATCACCGGCACCGCTACCACCACACAGCACCACACAACCACAGCTCACTGCTCACCCCTCGTTGTAAGAGTACTTCTTGTAAATTGATGTATTCTGAAAAAAATATGAAACGTGAGGAAAGAGCGCAAAAAAAGCAGAAATAAAAGAGGAAAAAGTTAGAACGCGTGATAAAAATTGTAAGAGAGCAAGGCGCAATTCGAGCAAACAATTCAGCACTTTCCTTCTCCCATTTAAATTCCACGTTTGCGGAGAAAAAAAGTATTTTTTTATATTTAAATATGCTGATTCAGAACGATTCTCTCGTTGATTTTAAGTTAATTCGAACTCAAAAATGGGCTCAAAATGCATCTTGATCTATAATAATGCAAGCCTATAAGATTGAAATATGATCGAGTAAGATTGGAGGTATGTCAAATGGTGTTTATAATGCTCTCTAGGGACGGAATGTTATTAACGATTCCACATATCACAGACATGGCTGATAACAATTAAATTTACATATATGGAAATGGTACTAATTATTAACATCAGGAATGAGCACATGCGTTTAATGCCATTGTAGTATATGAAGCAAGAGTCTGATAATACATCCGTCCATCATAACATATACATAAAGTTCATTAATCAAACATTAATTTCGATAATTAGGTTGAGTTAATTGAGTTAATATGATTTGCCATGAGGAACAAAGTCATTTTAAGTGCTCATCTATAGAACTATGTAGCCTATATTTAAATACATTGAGATACAAATGTTTTTCTCGATACAATTTTGGCGACTTTAACAATTTAAAAGTAACCTTTAATTCTATTTTTTGAAACAAAAATAATTCCAGAATACTTAATTAAAAAATGTTTATAAATACAAACATTATCAAATCTATGACAAAAATATGAAATTTGTATAGAAATATGTCTGTTATTAAAATTAAGTTGTAAATTAAAAATTAAATTTTTAATATCTGACTGAGTTAATCTTACTTAATACAATCTAATTTAATTTAATTTTTGTTAATCGTGATCCTTGTAATGAATTAATAATAATATTAAATTAACTAATAAATGCAAATAAACCATGCAAATTTTGATTTTAACAAAAGTTTGCATATATGTAGGTGGGGCAAATAAATCTCATAAATTAATTTTTTAATAATATTAACTTTTATATATAATGAGATAAATCAATTGATGTAAAGAAAATGCACAGTTGCTTTTTAAAAAAGATATGTAATTGTAAATAACATAATTTATAGACAATCAAATCTAAATGTGACAAAAAAAATCACAATGTAAGTACATGAATCATTGTGGTTTAAAAGAAACTCGCATACATCCAAGAAGCAGGAAGCTTCTCCATATAAAGATTGCATTATTTAAACTTCAACATAAAACGGCTTCATACATGTCATGCGATAATAAAGATTACTGATTCTTCCGCGGGAGATTCTTCCTCAATCCACTGAATTTTGTATGATACCAATATGTGATATCATATTCTTAGAGGCACTAGGGACAATAAAAGAAGTTACAGACAAAATTATATCTATTTCAGATAATCTATAACTTGAGTAATAGAAATGAAAATTTTTTTCTTCTTCATAGAAATTTTTAATTAGTTGTTGAATGTATTTCTCCATATTCTCAATTTCGAACTCATTATCGAACTTGTCTCTTGATGTACTACGATATCAAAAAATAAGAAAATTGTACGATTTTATTTAAAGAACTCAAGATACAGCAGATTGAATATTTTTACGGAGAAAAAAAGTTTTCGTTTTTTATCATAAGTTATAGCTTGCATGAAACAAATAAAGTTTTCAGATTTTTATAAGAATTTCTAAAATCGCAGATGACATAATAACAGGCAAAAATTCGATTAAGGAAAATTAGTTTTATAATCTAAACTCGGGCTTTTTAAGAAAAGATGGGATGTGGGCAAGGGTTGTTTGGTGTCATAGAAACATACACTGAAAAACCTACACAATTTCTCATCAAATTCTTCTAAGAACACTTTCCCATAAACAATATCACACAATTGTATCGGGATATCCGTTAAATGTATCACGATATATTAATTAATAACAAACAGAAGGAATGGACTAAAAATATATATAATTTTTAGTTTAATGAACTGCAATTTTTTTGCGTTAATAATTGTCGGAAATGTAACCCATTTAAATCGAGATTTAGTCATAAGCGGAAAACGATAAAAACACAGAGGGCATATTTTGCTTAAGCAGTTTATTTTGAAGCCGTATATTGAAATGGAATAAGCGAAGAATGCACAAAGTGAGGATAAGACGACGTGCGCAAGGGTTATTGGGTGTTACAGATGCTGATTTCTGCTGCGGAATGAGATGGCCTGGTGACACTACCGGCTTGACAAACCAGTCGTCGATCTCCTCTTACGACTTCAAGAACCAGAACAAGAACCAGAACAATAACCACTACACGTCGCACCAAAACCTTCGCACTCACCTTCGCGGTCCGTCCTTTAACATTTATTTCTTGTTACTACACAATATATCATCTGTAGAGAAGATTATCCATCCGATTATCTGTTATCGTGATATCTTAATCCATTTAAATCAATCTACTCGCCTTATTCAGTATTTACTCGATTTATTCAATTTAACCACTTGTCTTAGTAGAGATTAAAGGATTTATAATCTATTGTTAAATGTATATGCATACAAATTTATACAATTTAGTTGGAAAGAATTATAGAAAATTGATTTTTCTTACGACAGAAGAATATTTACGTATTAATATGTATTTTTCTATTTACATATTTATAAAGAAATAAAATAATGTTTATGTATTATAAGAATTGCAATGCAAATTGAAATTGTAACAGTTGTGTGCAGTTGAATTTTGTTAACAACTTGAAAATTACAATTCAGAGATCTAAAATTTAGAGGAAAGTAATATTTCCAAAATAATTATATTTTGCATGTTAATTCTTAAAATCATTTTTCACAATTAAGTTTTTATTTTAATTTCACTTTTTTATTTAATACGAATTCTGTAATTCTTTTTTATGAGACATGTAACAAAAAAAAGTTAATTAAAAATAATAAAAACATTTAAGTAGTGACATACTTACAACATTATTACGATTTTACGCCGATAGACTATTAATTAATAATTAATACAATTGATCGAGTTAACTACTGAATAGGGCGTGTATCGATCTTCTACGCGAAGGGTTACAAGTCAAACAAGCAGTATGTATCACGTGTCTTGCTATAATATATAGTCGAACTTCCGTACTCTTTCTTAACATACGAGAATCAAACAACATCCATATTTTTAAAACTTCCGCTCAATTTCCAATTCTTATTCCAATAGCATATTCACGAAAATATTATTGCATATGTGATGTAATGGATATACATATAGTTTGCTTTACAGTTGAATTCTTTACTTTTCATCTTTTCTCTTTCCAACATCTAATTATATATGCATTACCTTTTCAATGCAAAAAGTATATCCATAATGAATATGCTACAAAGAATAGACTTTCTACTTTTGTTCTTGCTTTTTACAAGATATTACAAATGTAAACTAATTTATGAGCAAAACAAGAGAAAATGCTAAGGATACGAAGACTAAGAGTGCGAAGAATATAGAAACGATTAAGAATATATAGATGGAAAAATATGGAGATTTGACTGTACATAACAGATTATATAATTTATTAACCAATTGCACACATTAATATATTTTATTCTTTAAAAGAGTTACTATAAATTACATTACAAATTACACATATCACTGTATTTTATGCTTTAAGAGAAATAACATATATTTTTGTTTTTTTATTGAATTACTTTGCAAGAATATCACATGATATTTTATCGCTTAATTTCATTAAATTTTTGTAAATAGTATATAAAAAAAAATAGTATATAGTATATAAAGAGAATAAAATTTGACATATTTGCTGTTTACATAGGCATTTAATTGTTTAAGAGATAAACGATAAAATTGATTGAAACACACATTTAAATAATTCTAGATTGCGAATTCAAATCTTAGTAATGACGAACCTTTTTCCACTTTTTCCTTTGCATTTTATTTTTATTTCACTTATATGAAAAATATCTCTTTCATATTATCTTTAATCAAAAAGACACAAAAAATTAATTTTTAAGAAATTTACAAGTATAAATAAGCAATAATATTTTAAGAATGTATTCCAGCCAATTATATTGTTTAAATTTTATCTCTTAAACTATAAGTGTTTTAAGAGTAAACAAAATATATATCGATTTTCTTTTTTAATGCTCTACTTGCAAAATTCAATAAAATTAAAAAATAATACATTATATAGTTCCCTTGTTAGGTGATTTAATTTTAGAATATTTAATATTTTTATACCATTTATATCATGTTATTTAAAAAAACGTCAGCATTTTTATAGACAGTAAAAGTTATTTTAATACAATTGATTTATTAAAATGGTTTTTATTTCATATAATAGAACAATAAATTATACAAGAATGTGTCGAAGTATTAATGTCTAATTACTGTCAAATGCATTAGCTGTATCGACAACCCGTTTTATTGTCGATCTAAACGTTTACTGTACACAATATTTTAGCACTTAATAATTTCATGTACGTATATGTATACTTATACATATATGCACAAAGAGAATTGGACGAAGCATTGATGGTAACACTGTTGAACGATCAAGGAATGATGATGTGAATGAACGGACTTGATGTTTAATTGTACAACATTCGACATTAAGAAAAAGAGAGATGCAATCGTCATTGGTACTAAGAGCTCGTATTTGTGGGACTGTGACTTGTGATGTGTATGTTTAGTTGTGGCAGCGGACTTTCCCTCACCTCTGCACAATCATCAAATCGTTTTTCATTTATTAGACACCTCCCAATTTCACTTCGATTTACAGATTTTTGTTAATTACAGTTGCTCTCAAATACTATCATGATTTCACACACCTTTTCTTACGGGGAAATCGATTGGATGTATTCGGATTAATTTCCCTTCGCTTCTATATACATATATATATATATATATATATATATTGTATATATGATAGAATTTTTCCAATAATGCCCAACTGAGCTTTTCAGATATTCGCGTTGCATATTTATTGGCGTATATTGGGTTTCGAATTAATTCTTTGTAAAAAGTTCTTGTGATTTTCGTAAACAATTTTTGTAAATGATTAATCCGATATTGTTTAATCACGAGGCAAGCACATTCATTAATAAGAACCGTCACGAAGTCGGATCCGATAAATAAATCGTTATCGCGATACAACATACCATCTGTTTCCATCAGTCACAAATGCCATAAATTAAATTCGATTATTACAGCGCGATATAAGATAATTCGATTGTCAATCGTTGGATTTATATTCCAATCAAGATGATTTGAGTTTCGTGCTTGATACATTGATTTATTAACAATCGCCTCGCCATATATAATACTTTCTTATGAAGAATCGACACCGGCATGTTTATGAATCATTGACATACATGCCAATATTCCTTCTTTTTTTTAATTCATTACGCGCCTTGCGTGATTGATATAAACGCACCGCGTATAATATAAACATTGTTGTAAGATAACGGAAGAATGAAAGATTGTGAAGCTTTTAAAAATATTTTTTAATAATATGCAGAAATATCGTATTTATAAATTTAAAAATTATAATTAGTTTTTCAAGTAAGGAATAATATTCAAGACGAAGTAAGTCCATCAGCAGAAATTTTGGTCCTATTTCCGAGGTGCAACTCCATTCTTTCTACTTTCTTCGCAGTAAAAGTAAAAACATCTATCTTGATGGTTTACACAACACACACGTGATAACAATCGGATTGCTGGTTAGGACTCTAAGACTTTCTTGATATATTGAGACATTTATGTGGATGTTGTGTCCAGGGACAGATGTATCCGAAGACAAATCCGTAGTCTTCAAAGAGAGTACGCGCTGTTTTATAATAGAATAACCCCGTTTCTCTTATCTAAAATACATTGTCTAGTTTTCTACCATTGAGGAATGGAATCTGTTTGTCTAGTATTACATTATTTGTCATGTAAAAACGTAGTACTAAAGTAAATGTTATGTGAGTTTTATGACGTTCTTGGTAGTGATAGATTTTCATATACACGTATTTTCTAGCAAGGTACAATGTTCGCAATTTGTTTCTATAGGTGATGGCAATGACTAATGATTAGATGGTATTGTTCATTTTTTGCAATACATATTGCGCAATTTAGAGCACTTGTTGCGAGGTTTGGAATAAATGTTTGAAAGCGTTTGAAATCAAGAGAAACTTTATATACTCTGAAAAAGACACAGTAAGAGAGAAAAAGAGAGAGAAAGAGAGAGAGAAAGATAAAATAACAATCATTTTAGGATAAAGTTCGTAAGCCAATCCAAGTCCTAATCACAACCTCAAGCTTCTTTCCAAGTAAATAGCAGCATGTGCACAGCATGGCTCGAAGAAAGCTTTCAGCGTATTCCTTAACAGCATCAGCTTATGTTGACTTCTATAAATACAGATATACATGCACATAGAGAAATCTAATATATTTTTGTAGAAAATTGCACTCCGTATACTTATGATTGCATAGAAATCCCACCGAATGATTTCCATGCAATGAAAAAAATTTTGCATCGATCGATCTATGATTTGCAACACTAGCATTCCTTTTGGTATTTAAATACATATTGGAAGATACAAATTATTCTAAATGATTTTCTCCTGTGTATAAAAAATACGAAGCCTGTAGCTTCGTATTTATATTTTAAAATGCAGCAGTATTTATATGGAATATTTTACTAAACAGAATCTCCTCACTCTCATAGCACGAATCGATTGTAAGGTATCGCTGTATGTTTGCCCAGTCGTATTTCCTTTATTCACTGAAGATGTTGAAAAAATCTATATTAATGTTGTAGTCTTACAAGAATACCTCTTATTTATTAATTTGGAAAAATGGATGTTAACAACTTTGCAACGTGATCGATCGGATGGTCAGGATGTAGCAGATAAAATGAAATTTATTTGTTGTTTCAGGAACGTTGACTGTGAATGTGAGCGTGTTGCTATTAAGCTTAGCTTCACCTGACGAGTCCAGTCTGGTAATATAATTATGTATCTTTCCTTCATCTTACAATTAATTTAATTAAAAATAAAATAATATAATACTTAATTATAATATTCAAAAGACAACATTAAAGAATAAGATTAGCAAGTTAGAAATTCAACTTTTTTCAATTAAAATTTAATTATGTGTATTTATAAAAATGTATTTATATTCGAACAAAAATTTATAATTAAAAAGAAAAAATATTTTACTAGAAAAATTTTATTTAAATTGCAGTAATTTTTAAATACATAATTTCTTTCTTTATGCATCATATAATTATATGTTAAAATATAATAAAAATTAGCTACAATCTTCTTTTCGCTTTCACAGAAATACGAGGTGGAATTTTTACTACAGCAACAGTGGTATGATCCACGATTACGTTATAGCAACAAATCCAAATATGAGTTTTTAAATGCAATTCACCATTACGACGATGTCTGGTTGCCGGATACGTATTTCATAATGCATGGAGATTTCAAAGATCCCCTCATCCCTGTTCACTTTGCCCTGCGGATATACCGCAACGGCACCGTCAACTATCTTATGCGGTACATAAAATGTCGATATAGCTTGACCTCTTTTATGCATATACAAACTAAATGTTCTTAAAATATCAAATGTTTAAAAAGATTATCAATAATTTATTACATATTTTTACAATGTATAATTAATATTATTAATTAATTATTATTGAGAAAGCTTTAAGGAACGCTTTAAGAAAAGCTTTCATGGAGTTTCTTGAATAACTTGATTATATTGAACAAATCTTTAATTTCTTTCTCATTAAGCTGAAAACTTTTTTCATAAATAAATTATTATCATTTTACAGACGTCATCTTATCCTATCCTGCCAGGGTAGACTTAATATCTTCCCTTTTGACGACCCATTGTGTTCATTCGCAATCGAGAGCAGTGAGTAATTAAAATAGCTCTCGGATATGAATGATATAAAAGGATAATTATGTTGTCTTAAACACGCATTTTTGCTGAAGTTAATAACATTTCTATTTCTATTTTTCAGTATCGTATGAGCAGACAGCGATTACGTATGTGTGGAAAAATGATGAGGGTACGTTACGAAAAAGCCCAAGCCTGACGTCACTGAATGCGTATCTCATTAAAAATCAGACAATCACATGTCCGATCAAAGTGAGCTGGCGAGGTGAGCAAAACAATTACATTTATAAGTCAGAAAAGAAAGTGAGAGCTGTATGCATCTCAAATAATTCCTTTCGGGAATTACAAAAAAACTTTATTAAATATACTCCGCAATATTTTTTCTGCAACAGTTTTTATGTTATTTATAGGTTTTTAGAATTTTACTTTTGTTATATTTTCTTCTGTTTAATTTGTCACTTAATTTCATATTTCCATACAAAAATGTAAAGTTCTTAACATACATGTATATAATATAATATTGGTCATATATATTGGTCATATTGTTCAAATATTATCAAATACAAATAAGCTTCTTTTCGGCACCATTCTATGTAAAAGTAATAAATACAACGTTGCATTTAGTAGTCACATCTATGCATCTTACAATTAGTCGCAGTATCTTTTAAGTCTTTATTTCATTCGGAGTAAAATTCACCCATGTCTCTATTATTCATGCTTTTTCCTCGAATCGATAAATCTGATGGTTGTAATAAAAAAAAAGTAAATTTTTAGAAAGGTTTATTTAACTTCTCTTCTAAATCTATAAATTACAGAAATCATGATTTCTTGTGGTGTAAGAGATCGTCCAATCATTAAAATATAATAATTTTAATCAATCTTTTGACAAAACATTGAATTGAAATTTTACTTTAATTTCACTTTTATTGTTAATTTTTATTACCTAATTTAGTCACACTTTTTTAAAAATGATTAATATTAATCATGATATTTGGCGATGTTTATCGTTAATAAAAAAATAAAAAAGGTAAGTTTGCATGTAAAATTTGTATGAAAATGATATAAGAGCATAATAACATAATTATATAATAGCATAAGCATCTATGTTGTCCTTTCATATCAGTTCTGTTTAAAGAATGTGCCACGCTTAATTTTCTAATATTTTGAGCAAGATTAAAGCGCAGCTGATGTTTTCAATAAATGTCGCGCTTTTATTTTTTACTTTTCTTTAACTAGAAAAGTATTTTCTCAAGGATCCAGTTTAATCGTTCCAGTTTAATTTTCTTTTCTTATCATAGTTCTTTTCTTATTGTACATTCTTTTATTCTAAATTAGAATAATATACCGAATAATGTATATTTATTTGTTTAAAAAATTTATACATGTATACAAAGTGTATGTGGTGTTAAATGTTAAATTAATAATTCTTTGTTGCTTTTATTTTGAAAAGATACACCATAAATTAATTTTTAAAAAACACATTTATTTAATATTTTTCTCAGAAATATTCTCCTTTTTTATATATATATATTTTTTTATAAAATAGAATTTTTCTCTCTATGTTTCTTTTTGTTGAGACTACGAATTAAAAAAGTAAAAATTAAAATATTACGCACGAAAAATAATGTACCAGCACATATTATATTGTATAGCATATATACTTTACATGTATACTATACGTACTATAATTTTATGCATAGAAGTCACTCGTGCATGTGATATAGATGATCAAATATAATTGTACTTTTTACCCCGTTTGTTAATAATGTCATAGTATTCGTATTTTGACAACGTACACACACGTGTACGATAGTAGATTGTCCTAGAAAATGCATATTGGCAACCTTGGATCCTGTCTCGCTTTTCAACTAAAACGCCGTGGTTTGCTTTTGGGGTGAGGCTTTCTTTCTTACGATAACTCTTCATCGGGCGTCCTTGAAGAGCGTCCCCTCTCCTTTGCCTTCTCGCGCTTATAATCGATCCGTTTGCAGTATCGACAATTATTCTGAAGAAATTTGAAGAAATATTGCGAAGCTCATCACACTTCGCATATTTTACTGTGCCAAATAAAAATAGAGTTATATTTTTGTTGTACTAAAAAATATTCTACTAAAAAGAATCGATGGCTTTTGCTAACATAGAAATTAGGATTTACGTGTAGTGAAAATATTAACTTTGTTAGCAAGCTAATGACTCTAAATCGCTTCTTAGTCGTCTAAATGCGGTAAAAAATTTCCGACTTTGATGCGCGAAATTATGCAGCATGTTTGATTAGATATGTATATATATTTTTTTTCTATAGATATCATTTTCAGAAAGAAAATTAATATTTTTTCTTATACAATTTATTACAATTTAACAATTTACAATTTAACAAGAAAACCTAATGAGAAATTATTACATTTTACTGTTCTCATTATGACATCAAAATAATATTACAATTAGAAAAAATTGAAATTGTAAAATAGAACATTTAACATTAACATAATTTTCTATATGTTATAACTATGTGACATATGTTGTAGACAAAAATTATTTTATTCAAAATTAAACAAATTGTTTGAATTTTTAATTCCTAAAATGTTATGGAAAATATATATCCTTTTTTTAGATAAAGAACAGAAAGAAGAAATAATTTTTTATTGAAATACCTACATCAATTTACAAACTTGCAACATTATCATATTTGTCTGGCACAGATTTTTAATTATATGAAACAAACGTGTTTAGAAACATAAAAATAGAAAAAAGAAAGCAAATTGTTAATAAATATTTAATAAGTACTTAAATCAATCCACTAACTAAGATGATCATTTTTTAATATAATTCGCCCTAAAGGAGTTAACCATGGCGGAAAGTAGGTTATGCTTGATTTTTGATTTAGAATAACAATAAAACGATGATATTATTAGTACAATTAACAAGAAAAGTTAAACATACAAACACAGTTTAAATTATATTATGATAAAAATATTGCGATTCGAAATGGGAAGTATAAATGGTCTGATACAATATAGATAGATTTTTAATTTTAAAATTATCTAATTATTTTTCAATTAATTAATTCTCTTCAAACTTTGATAAACTTTCTAAGAGATATTACTATTTCTATTCCATCTTCATTTAAATTACACCCTTCAACGTTAGTATTATATTAATTATCCTTATCATTCTGTATTTTATCATATATCATACAAGAAAAAAATTATCTCCAATTCGTAAAATGATACAAAATTAAGGAACTAACTTTTTAAACGATGACTTGTAAAATATATAGATAATGAAAAAAATATATAAGCTTAGTTCAAAGAGTAGCTAAAGCTCCCTTATACTCTTACTTCCCGGCTCTGTGAAGTTTTGTTTCTCCTTTCGATACACAGAAGCTGGAAAAATATGGAAAGAAAGAAACAGAGAAAAGATAGGAAGGAAAAGATCGTGGGCTGTTCTGTTGCAGCTGACGGACAGCGCATGGTTGAGGAGGACGAGTTCGATGATTTTGGAGACTCTAAGTGCTCGCTGTGCCAGCGCAGATTTGAGGAGCAAGGTAAAAATCTATCTCTCTCATCGGTATGAGTGTAACGCGTAAGCGTAAAAGCGATTCGAAGGAGAATAAATGAGGGAGAGAGAGACAGGAGACCAAGTTTACCAAAACTCAAAATGCCAAAATATCCCAAGTAGATAATCAATGTTTGCTTCGTATATAGTACATTGATTTGCGCAATATTGCGATAAAAGTGCTAGTTAATTGAAGGTCGTACGACTAAGCGTTGCCAAATTTCAGTAGTTAGAGCATTGCAAATGCTGAAGCAATAATTTATCTTCCTCATGCGTGTATTGAGCGTAGCGTATATATTGATTTAATTGCATTACTTAAATAAGAGAATAATACAGGGAGATTTTTTTATTGCAAAATACATTTTTATTTTACAGTTTTGTTTACAGTTGTTTTTATATTATTTATTATAGCGACGCGCTTATTTATTGAAATAAGCTTACATTGTAGTATTATAGAATTATTGTTACACTACTACTCATAAATATTTGTTAACTCATGTCGTTTCGAAATTTTTTAAAACATAATATTATATTTGTAAAAGATATTTAAAAAGTCTTTTTACTTGGAACAAAGTTAATAGAGATTAATGATATAAGAATATTTAAAGTTTCTTTAATAAAATTACCTATTGTAAATTAAAGAATTATGAAAATTACAAAAATTATAGAAATTAAATTATAAAAGTTCTACTAATGAGAGCACGTATTTATGAGTGGTAATTTATATGGAGCGTAATTAAACATAATGAGATAGTAAAGTTGACGTAATGTCCAAATGAATTATATAAGACAGTTTTACATTGTTATTTCTTTTATGATTTACTATAAGCTTCGCTTTTTATTCATATTTTTATTTGCACAATGTCTTTTACACTTAATTTTTTTTATTTATCTGCTACCAAATATCTAATAAGGACTTGAAATCAGTCACTCAAGAGAAATCCTAACGAGACGGGAGCTTCAAATTAATAAAATATTGAAATAATAATGATTGAATGTTATCGGCATGAATCGTTCGTTTCGTATAATTATTGAATAAATGTTCATAGTCCTTTTTTTAACTTTCAAGAGGTGAGAAGTTATATTGGATGTAGAGTTATTTGTAAGAGAAGGTTTAATGTTTCCTTGTTGGTAGATGTTCCTTCATGCCTGCGAACCTTCTAATAAATCTTGTTTTGATGCCCATATGTTAGCACTTTGTACAAATACCTCAACTGCTTTCGCGAATGGGACGTTTAATGGCTAATAATTGACAAAATGACTGTATGTGATGTTTTCTTTATTTTTTTTCTCAAGAAGGCTATATTTTTTAACAAGCTATATCACTCTAACACAACAAAAACTAAATATTACTTCACATTTTTAATTGTGCCAATGTGTATTCTTGTTGTAAAGAAACATAAATATACATTTTCATAAATGTTTCAAGTGTGAAGTACAAACATTATTAATTATAAGTTAATTATTAATGAATGGAAAATAACTGTTTAAGTATTTGAATATCCGTTAATGGTCTCTATTCGAATCAATATCAAAGTACTATCAAAGTACCTTCTTCTCGCTTCCCCCCCCCCCCCTCCCTTACCCCGAAAGTACAAATCTCCACTGATTCTTGCTCCAGCATGAAAAATGAAGTTACGTGTGCTTGACTCAGGTAATTACAGCTGCTTGAAGGTGGATCTGATTTTCACGCGAGATCGTTCCTTCTATTTCACTACGGTTTTCATCCCGGGCATTATTCTAGTAACCAGCTCTTTCATCACATTTTGGCTCGAATGGAATGCCGTGCCGGCGCGAGTGATGATTGGTGAGTATACAATAGCGCGAAATTTTTATTTATTTCATAATTCTTTTAAAAAAATATATATTGTTTACACATGCAGACACACATATGCGCGCGCGTGAAAATTATTCTTTGTACCGCACCTCATACGCTGAGAAACAAACATAAAAAATAAACAATAAAGCATCACCGCTGGCTCTCTATTTTTAAAACAAAGAGCCCTTTGTCACGTGACACCACCGTAGCCTTGACGTTCCTTCAAATTAAAAAACGCAAACAAACAAGTCCGGTAAACCTTTCGAATAGATCTCGTATATCAAGTACATGCATTCTTTTATTAAACTTCGAGCAGCTATGCCTTCAAATTATTGTTTTTTCTTTACAAAAATTCTAATTTAAACGACGTTAAATAATTTCTAAATTCCGTAGCTTAAAATCTTACATATTTATTTTTGTATTTAATCACATGTCATCCACATATCTATCTTAGATTATTAATGAGAAACTAATTAATGAGAAACTCAGTTGAACGAATTTTTCTAATATCTAAAATATAATTTTCAACATATCGGTCGTGTTTACTCTTACAATCAGATTGAATTTTAAACTTAGAATCAGAATGAATGCGCACAATTACTGACATGGAAAAGTAAAATCGCCCTTTTTAATTATACTTCAGGTGTAACAACGATGCTCAACTTTTTCACCACGTCGAATGGCTTCCGGGGAACGCTGCCCGTCGTTTCGAACTTGACTGCCATGAACGTGTGGGACGGCGTGTGCATGTGCTTCATCTACGCGAGTCTTCTCGAGTTCGTCTGCGTGAATTACGTCGGCCGCAAACGACCGATGCACAACGTTGTCTATCGTCCGGGCGAGAATCCCGTCACCCAGGTACTTTGCTGATTGATATATTCTCGATAATTTTATCCGACGCATTTTACGCGTAAGCTGTGCTTGCATCGCAGATATTCAGCGATGCGCATTCAAATGGGGCCGTACTGCCTTTTTCGCGTAATTAATACAAATTAACTCTGTGACTTGATAAATTGATATTAATTGTTTAGCAGATATGGACATAATATTTGGGATCGGTTTAAAAGCCAATCACAGTCATTTATAATAAAATGATTTGTGAAAATAATCCTCGTGTAAACTTTTCAGACTATTAATTATATTTGTTCAAAGTTACATGCGCATACACATGATTACAGTTAATTGTTCACAATACATATACATACATAGATGTATCACGTTAACATATTTTAAACCGATTTTAATAATTGAAAAATAATTGAATAAATGAGCCATTATTTCTTGCAAGATAAACAGATTGGATTATATTTGGCAAAGGAATTATTAATTGTTCTGTTTGCTGATATCGACAATTAAACGAAAATATTAATTGTCATTGATTTTCAGAAAAATAAATATAAATTCCTTGCCTTTACGCTCATGAATTGATTTAAAAAGACACCTGACACTAGTTAGTGTCTTACGATTTTGTGACGCGTAAATAGGTGAGGCGATAATATTACTGATGTTAGATAAGACTAATCAATATCGACAATATGATTTTGTTAAGGAGATAATCTTTTCTTCTCTTCACCGGAGAAGTAAATTGAAACTCTATAAATTCCACAAAAACCTATTATATTGAATTTAATTTATAAATCGCAGTCGCGCGCGATCATCTCTCTGATTACATCGAAGATATAATTCACAAGAAGATTCACGGCGAGAAAAATAATTTTATATCTCGAGAATGGAATGGGATAAATGGCAGGTAAACATGTATGTTAGAAATCGGAATCTTATTCATCGTACACCTAGTACTTTGTATTGTCTTGCGCATCGTAAGTTACGATCAAAGAGATCGCGATAATGGGAACACGATGAAATATCGTGAAATGAATTCCCGTGAAATTCGTTATTTTTAAGATTATATCAGTGATTTATGATCAAATTATCTGTATCGAGAAGTATCGTTTATGTCATGATGCATTCTGAGTTCTGTGCATTCTAAGTTCTTTTCCTAAGAGAAACAGATTTTCTGTGATGTTCGATACTTGTTTGACACACCGTCCGTTCTTTTATCCGCGTTTACATTTTGCACACGAGAATTTTGTGGCGTGACCTTGCACAAACACAAAAATATATAATTTCCTCTAATTCTCTGCATCTTTCTCGAGTCTTTCTACATCTATATAGGTTTTTATTCGTACTTTTTTTCCAGAGAGTGTGAGTGTATTTTCATGCCAAATTTCGACCAGTGTGCTCCTCGTAAGCTACGAAAGAATCGCGCGGATTATGCCGCAGCTTTATCGTTAATAGTCAGTCGGTGTCTCCTCGAGACACATTCGATACAACATGTATCATATCAACAACATGTGTTCAGTCACATAATTGTTATACGCCAATACTTTGTATTTAATGCACGAAGGCATCTGTTTCAAAGAATTACTTTTAAAAAGAAAAAGGGGAAAGATGACGACTTACCTATATCTTAAGCAGATAGCTCAGCATGCTGCAAGTTTGAGCACCACTGGCATAAATAGCGCGCTATTCCTTCGAAAGTGCTCATTATTTTCGAAAGGGGCTGCAATATGCATGTCTCCATCATTAAACTTTCATTTCTTCTGTCTAATTCTCTCATCCCTTTCTCCCACCTTTCTTCCCGCTTTCCTTTCCTCTTCTTCTCCTTCTTCCCTTCTTTTCTTCTTTTTCTCGATCTTTCTCTTTCCCTTTCTCACACTCTCTTCTTCTCTTCATATTTGTCTACTTCTGTTATAAACACGATTAGTAAGAATTTGGTTGGTGGATTTGTTGGTGAGTAAGTCTCTTTGTTTGGTGTCTGTGATGTTGCAGCGGCTTCCAGCGGTGCTCAGCAGGATAGGAATTATATTGGCCAGCCCCTTGGTAAGACCCCCCCATTGCATTAGGGCGCGGTCATGACTTCGTGCGTTTTTGGCTTTCGCGAGAAATCCGATTTGCAAAATTTCCTTTCTCAACTTGTCAAAAATATTGCGAGGAAAAGAAAAATCCGAGAAAAAGAAAATATGTGATTATCTAAAAAGAACGTATAATAAGGAATGTATGGCACATGTATACGATTTCATGTATATGCCAACATCGGAAACGATTTATTATAGAAAAAAAGAAATGAGAGAAAATATAAGAAGAGAGAACAATGTACGTGCAAGGTCTTAACCGCGTCCTAAAAAACCTACAAATGCAGGACAAAGACTGCGGTCCATTAGGCGCTACGAATCACTCGAAGCGTATGATTGATTAATCAGAATAAAGAAATCTACGGTTCGCAGCATTTGTAGCACCAAATGAATTGCAGCTGTAGCATACACACATGTACAAATATAGACGTTTGATTTTATTATCATCTCAGAAATCACATATTCTTTATATCTCCATATTTTACTAGCATAATATAATATAATGTAGAAATGGATACTTGCGAAATATAAATTAAGTTTAACTATACTTGATTATTCTCATTGATTCAGATTCAGATAATCGATAAATTTATATATTTATACTCGATTATTTTTTTATTATACAAATCAACATTCTATATCGATATTTATTCAAATTTTATCCAATTATAAAAGAATCTATTATCCAAACTTCATCGAATATTTCAGTATTTTCGGATTATGCTATACATACATTATTGGATTATTCGTAAATCCGATTCCAAAACCAATCGTATGTTACTATCGGATATGTCGGGAACGTAAAGTTTAATAGAGTTCCACACAACCGAATTCTTCAATGATTAACTTTTAATCTTATAAACAATACAAAGAATAAAAACGTAGAAATTTTGCATAGAAAATGAATTTTTATAAAGTTGATGAAATTGAAGCATATTGTGTATGAAAATATTTGATTTTAATATGTACAATACAATTTATTTTGATATTTATTTCGATGTTAAAGACAGTATCCATTTTCGTACATATGAAAAAAAATTCCGATACTTTTATAATTATTTATCATTATGGCAACTCATGAAACATAAAACGTTACGCATAACAATTACCTAGTCATAGGATTGATATTTTTATATCTGTACTATCGAAAATATTGATAGCACTATTTGCATTTATATGCAAGATTAATCTTTAAAGGGCTGCAGAATGCTTTTTTGAAATTATAAAGTTCTGCTTTCAGAAATGCATATATTTGTCGCAAAATATAATATTGTTTTCGAAACAATTTTATAGTAATAATACTTTTTGAATCATATATAAATCAATTTTATACTTAACGTTATTTCTTATGAATTTAAAGCTATATTAACAAATTCAATGTAGCAGTAGATAATTTTGCATGTATGCATTAATTTGTATTGATTGATTTGTATCAATCTTGGTATTTATAAATTTTTAAGATAATTACTAATTATACACGCACATGCGCGCATACACATACACACATATGTACGCATATACATATACTCTTTGTATACATGCATACAAAGAGTATCTTATTTTATCCAGTCGAATATCCATCTTGCAGAATATACACAGAGTGGATATTCACCAAACTTATAGCAGTGAAATATCATAGTCAGCTCGTTCGCTAGATCACAATTAAAAAAGTATAGTTTTATTTGAAAAATTCAAGATAGCTTTTAAAACTTGATGTATATCATGCGTACTCGATATGTTCTATTAACGAATTTAGTATAATGAATTAAAATATTATAAAGTTGAAGTTTTTTATTTATGTAAAGTGACAATTTGTCATAAGATATTAGATTTGCGATTTTTAAATTTATAACTTTGATTTCAAATTTATGTAGTTAGTAATTTAAAAAATCTATAGATATCAAGTTTTATACATGTAACACATGTATGTTCAACGTGGCTACAATAATTTTTTTATTAAGAATAAAAAATATATATTTAAACTTTAATTAATATTGTAATTAATATTGTATATGTTATTCCATTTACAAAGTATACAAATAATATTACAAATATTATAGCATTACAAATTAATATAAGAAATATCTCTAAACGCAAAGAGCTTTTTTATTTTAATATTTTAATGTAGTCGTCGATTATTACATACAAATGCGCAATCTATTTACATGAGTGATATAATCAACGATTTTGAAAAAAATTTATAGTACTGATTTTTACATAACTTAAAAGTATATTTCAATTTTTACAGAAATGTTATAATATCTCTGCAGCTCTCTAAAGCCTAAAAGGAAATATGAAATAATCGAGATAGATACAGAATAACCAAAAAATATATATCCAGTTATGAAAAATGACAATAAACCTTCGCATGTACAGATTATAAAAAAATTGACAAATTTTCTTCAACAAGGGGAGACTTAAAGACAAAACATTTCCAAAAATATTTAAATATTTTCCCTGGCACTTTCTCAATATTTGACCAAATTATTTCTCCTCTTTGTGCTCTTTGATCACGTATCTCTATTCCTTCATTTCTGTCTCTATTTTCTCTTTCAATGCACGATAAATGCATGCTCTCTGCGTTAACGATGCAAGTGCATGTCGTACATAAATGCACAGAATAAAAAGAAGTAATTACTTTTTTGTTTCGTAATAAACGAATGAAAAGCAAGTGAATCGTATAATTTTATTCATTTTTTAATATATTTTAGATAAAATGTAAAAATGCATAGAAATCATCCAAAATAATAATTTAATCGAATCAAATCGCCTCTGGTTTGTAAAATTTTGTGCAAATTACTGTGCATTTATGTAAAATAGAGAATACGATCTCTCTCGTTGTGTAAATTTTCTTTCCATCTTCGTTCATCACCGCTCTTACCCTTTTTATGGCTATAGTCTGCGTTTTATATTCATGACGAACAATCGTTAAAATGTATGTTTAACGCATGAAATGCGTGAGAATGCATTGTGTACGTGCATGAGTGCATGCATATAATTTTATTTGGTACTTTCTGATATTTTTAGATCATAGCAAAGATAAAAAAAAAATACTTTTATCTTCATGTAACTTGCGCAATGACAAAAAAGTACGCTTAATTATATTTTAATCGCTTCAATAATTCAATAATTCAATTTTTTCCACATTTTATATTTAACTTCATCATTAACGCTGTATTGAAATTTTGCATTTTGCTTAATATAGAATCAATTTTTTCGTGTTTTTATGTTGTAATTTTTAAGTAAATCTCTTTATTAATTTATTAACTTATTAACTTTATTAATATATTTACTAATATTTTAATACTTATTTTTTATTTGTTTTAATAAGTTGATTTTTGTAAAAATATCGTTCATTAAGAAATGCCGATATCTTTTTTCGGACGAACGTTCTAATCGGTTCCGCTTGATTATCAGCGACCAGGATTTTTCGCGCAAAAAATTATATCATAATTTATAGTATAGATATATTGATATAGATATATAGTATATATCTAGAAGAATATTATAAACTCATGTAACTTTGTTCGTATTTTTCTTAGTTTTACTAATCAATATTACAGCATAACAAATGTATAAAAATTTTTTTTTAATTGGAAACATCATGGCCGCTGGCGTATTAAAAATGTTATCATTATTTACAGATATTTTCAAAATAGAAAAGCTTTGAAATATTGATATGCAATTTCTCTAATAAAAAATCAGAAGTAATGATAATTATTGGGATTTGATAATTATCATTATTTTAAATGCTTCCTGCGTTTAACGCTTTTTATAGTTTTCATCATTATCGACGATAATTAATTTCGAATAGGGTGAAATAGAACAATAACTTTTGTTATTTTCATCATGCAAGATTTTTTTATTAACGCAAAAATTACAAACGCGTAAGAATAGATAAATTATTCTAATTGCTTAGAATTTGAAATTACGATAATTATATATTACGATATTATATAAAAACAATAAACTTGTAATTAATTAAAAATTATCACATAATGTAACACAGACATACATATTTACATAGAAGGAGAAAATGGGGAGGGGAAAGTGTCCTGGAACTATGTGGAACCCACTTCTCGAAAACCAATTTAACTTGAAAACAAAAAAGTTTATATGAATTTGAATGTATTCGAAGTTGCTCTCCAAGTTATTATAATATAACAAATTTCACGTTTTGGCAATTATTTGTTTTCCTGAAGTAATGAAAATGTCTATCATACATCTCAAAATAAATGTAAATGTCCATAAAATAAACATTTTGTTATATTTTTATACTCCCTCGATACTTTCAGTTATTACTCAGATTTATTGAAAGCATCAATATTATTTAAATACATCATCAGAGAAATGAACAAAATTTTCAACAAATCTAAATAATACTTGAAAATGTTGAAGGAGTAAGAACGAGGTATTTGCATTAAAGATTTGCAAATTGATCATTTTGAATATTTTGTAAAGATAAGTCGATGTAAAATTATCAAAACGTAAAACTTATTATAATTTGGAAATAAAATTAAATGAAACATATATTTATATGAATTTTTTTATTATTTTCAAATGCAGAAAGAGAGAGAGAGAGAATCTATTCGTGAAATGGATCCCATATATTACCAGATTTTTGTTTACAGAGTAATCCATTAGAAACAGACTATCTTAATATTTTCGTTAATTTTTATATTATTTCTAATAATATGAATAAATATTTTAAAAAGAAATGCAAAGAGACATAAGAGACAAAAAGTATAGCATTGAATTGAATACTTCACTGATCATAAAACTTATTCTCTTCTATTATACATAATTTTTTTAAGATATTTATTCGTATTATTAAACACAAAAAAAGAGCGAAAAGAATGAGAGGGAGGGAAAGATGAGAAAAAAAAGAGCAGAAAAAAAGGAGAGATAAAGAAATATTAAGCTCATTGGTATTTCTAATATGGATAACTCTCACACAGTGCATATACACGCGCGCGCGTGCGCTCACACATGAACACACATACACACATGTCATGCCTTAATTGTGGTATCAATAAATTGCTTTTACCATTGAACTAATCTTCATTGAGGCTTAATGCATAGCTTGTAATAAAGTATCTCAAGACGCAATAAGGCGGTGCGGGGATCCGTTTGAAAATTTATAATTATTATTGCAAATATTTTCAAGCGAGATCACGGAGAAAGATATATGCTGAGAAGTAGGTAAATCAGTTAATAACACATTACACAGATTACTATTTTTAAATTTAGTCTGTAACATGTACAAATATATTTTATATGTATAAATATATTTTAATCTAACTGAGCTTATTTTCTGTACATTAGCTATATAAATTTCAATACATCGCACTGTACTTCTTTCACATCATCTTTCTCCTCCCATAAAACGAGAAAATCGCAAAGAGACTCTTCAGCCGGCAGCATTCGATTTATTTTATGAAAGGGACTTGTATGCGTTCAAAAAAAATATCTTATCTTAATTATTGCATTTGCAAATGTGCAATTGTATATACATATTCAACTGCATCAAGTGTAAGAAAAAGAATTAACTGATTCATGATTTTAGTTTTCCGAATAACATTCAGTCGGAAAATCGAATCACTTCACGATTGAATGTATAATAATAAAAACAAATAATTCGCGAACAACTGCATGCGTTGTTTTCTGCGATAAATTAATAAATTAATCAGAATAAATCTTCATTCATGTTCTATATCAAAATATGATAGATGTATAAGGCATCTATTTATATTATGAACAGAAACGCAAAAGAAGTATGGTTTGATAAACATGTATATTAAAGGGCAAAAATATTAGAAAAAGCAACGATTCACTCTTAGATGATTTTCGCAGCGGGTTACGAAACTCCGACGACCCAATCTTCGTAATTTTCACTATTTAATTCATGTCTTTCCCTAATTTATGCCATGTCACGTGATGCCACTCGTCACAGTCAGTCCTTGACATATCAGAGACTGCAATATCCAGTTTATCAGAAGTGGGACAAATGCGCTTCTTTTGTATTTAATCGGAAAAGACAACTCGCGCTATTTCTATCAACTTCTCTCTATATCCTCAATCCACGATCGAGGATACTGCACACTGTTTTAAAACAGTATCGATCGCCAGCGAGACGCCTCCGCTAAATCAGCGTGCAAACATCGTGCGTTTTTCATCCGTTTATAACGTGAAAATATTTCATTCTCTCTCTGGTGCATTTTTTTCCAAAAAGTTTCACATGCCTTTACGTGCAAGCTTAATCGCCTTTTCTTAACAAAGCCTAGTACGCTTATGTTATTATTAGTACGCTTATAAAAAGCCGCGCCATTAATTATCTATTCATTCACCAAGTATTTTTCTAGAAAGTAGATTACTTTACTGTGATAACGCAACATTGTGCCGCGTATTAAAAATATCGTAATATTTCTGTTACCATATTTATCAATCGTTTGAGTCATACTCGCTTCTTTGTATGTAAAAATGATGAAGGATACGAGGTCTGTTAAAAAATTCCCGAATTTTGTCTTTATAATTCTTTAAAATTTTGCTTATTCAACTTTCTCCAAAATACTCTCCAAAATACTCTCGATTTATGTACCTCTCCCAACGCCGCTTTCACTTACGACAAATTCCAAAAACAACGATGAGAAACATACATCAATCAGGGGATCAATCAAGGAGAGTATTTCTCTCGAAAGAGACAAGACTGAATAAGTCATAAGTAAAAAATTATGAAGGTAAAGTTCGGGAACTTCTTGAACAGACCTCGTATATAATAGAGAATATGAAAAATCGAAGACCGTCGATGCATGCGTGAAAAATTTTGATAGATGATCCAAAAAAAGAGGACGGGACAGGGAGATCTAATTGTAAGAGAAAAGGCGAGAAAGAGGGCAAATCGAAAGGCTGGATCGTTGTTTAAGATATAAAAACGACATATAATTAAGACTATAAGTTTCTTCTACGGAGACCCTGTCGTAGGGTAAAAAGAAGCGGGAAGGCGGAGCTACTACCGGTGGTACTACTGGAGCGAATGAGATCGTCACTTGCACCAATTGCGGACCTAATCCTTGCACGCATACGGCAACGAACGGTTGCACCGCCGAGGTAAGAGTAAGTGTACCACATATATAAATATAATAATTTATTTTATAAAAATATTATTGCTTTTCTCCTTCCTCAAAAAATGTGAAAATATATTTAAATAAATTTGAATCAATTTAAAATACAACCAATTAATATTATACATAAAGAATATCTTTAGACAAGCCTTTTATTAATTCTCAGAAAATATTTAAAATTTGTAAAAATGTTATAAAATATAATAAAAATAATTTTAGACTCTTGTAACAGTTGAATCCTCCAAATACACAATAACTCCTCGCCCTCATAAGTTTTTATTCCTGAATTTTATATTTATATTTAATTTTATATTTAATTACTCCTGAATTTTATATTTAATTACACGCAATCAAAACGTTCAATCTTTTAAAATTTAAAGTTTGATTTAAAGATAACGAAACCTTTTTCTTGCAGTTAAGGAAAAAGGACCCGCCGCATCCAATTAGAGTGGCAAAGACGATTGACGTGATAGCCAGGATCACTTTCCCAGTCGCTTACTTCATGTTCCTCACTTTCTTCTTCATACACTATAAGGGCACCTCGTAGAATGAGTCGACGCACAACGATCTCCGAGAGATCTCCCATCGCTGGTATGAGCGACAACGAAACTTTCCAATAGGTGATGACGTTCGTGCTAAAAATCGAATCTATAGTAGACTCGAATCTTGTCTCAAAGCCGAAAATGTTTTCAACTAAGCACTTTTAAGACGTAATCTCGTTTATATCACAATTATCTTTTCTGTATAAACAAAGATAACGCAGATAAGTAGATCTAAAAATTTTGAGGAGTCGTGAATATTTTACTTGACATATATAATGTATAAACAATCGAAATCAAACAGATTATCTGTAATAAGTGAGCGGAACGTCTGAAGGATAAGAGAATTTTTCTCCTGCGTGGAGAAAAAGAAAGAGAGTCACTAATTCGGGGATGTGTTCGAAGGCACGACATGAAAAGAGAAGGATACCAACGATGGATCGTCTCCGACTATTCTTCATCTCCTCTCACGTGTGATAGCTCTTGAAAGCACTCCTCTATGGAGGAAGTAGATTATGATCGCTTCGCGATCATGTGCAGCGGCCATGTACACTTATCTTCATTATTCTTTTCTCTTTCTTATATCTCTTCTTAGATAGATAATAGAATGGTGTTACCGGCGAACACACTTTGGCCAAGCAGAGAGAATGACGCTTAGCTTAATTGACAATGATCAAACGTTATTAATGTAAGATATGATATCATTACAGACGAACCTCTGTATTCTTAACACCTTTAATCTTAACGTTCTTATGATGTGTTCCGAAATGTACTAACAATACTGAAAATCTATAATTCACATATATACCATATGATATATAGATTTGCAAATATTGTCAGTACATTTCGGAATATACTCTTAATCTCCGTATTTTTAACACCTTTTTTTGCACTGCTCCGCCAGTCATATTTGCTACGTAAACACGTAAGCACGTGATCATAAAGTGACAAAACTTCTTATACCTTCTGGCACCAAATGGGCTGATTGTATTTACATAAGTAAATGGTAATGGCACTACCGAAGGCACACTGTTGCTTAATTTTGAGATAGGAAATTCGCATATCATGCTCTTGAGTTGTTGTACACAGAGTGACAAATAGAGAAAGGGAGCGGAAGGAATTTAGAAATAGGGAGATTAAATGTAAAGATAATTTTTAAAAAATGAAAGAAGATCGATAATCTTACGATTGTAAAGTAGGGAAAAAATACTCAGAAGAGTAAGATTTTTACATTTCAATTAACATATACATAATATAAAAGATCCTATAAGTTGCATATTTTAAAGAATTTCACAAAATCTTATCTTTTTGTTACATATGTTGCGACAATTCTCAATAAATCAATAGAATTATTTTTATTCATTGAGAGATAAAGGAATTTTAAATATATTATACAGAGAATAGTTAGTTAATTTATTATGTTTTGTATTGAAGTCTCTTGGTATGAGAAACCGAGTAAAAGATAGAAAATACTATGTGTATCCATAATTTCATCTGTCAATAGCACAATCCATTTTCATTTTGTGTATCATCCAAATGAAAATGGAAACCGAGAGAAAGCATAAAAAATAGAAAAAATTGTGTGATTCCAACATGCTAAGAATATGGATGTTCGACTGTACTAGCACAATCGAAACCATAGACACGATTGACTCGTGATCAGCGAATTTTATCGGTATTGATCTCTCGCTTGTCGCGCTGCGCCTAATTCCAAGATCAAGATCGAGAATCAGAGATTGAATGTGAAACGATTGAAGTGAAACGATTCGTACCGACCAGAACGGCAATCACAGGATATTTCACGTAACATAATTAATTGAGGCCGGGAAAGTGGATAAGTGTATCGAAATGACTGGGTAGATAAGTGTAGGTAGAGAGCTGGATATAATTAACAGAGATAAAGCTTTCGCTGCGCGACGTCTGCCGGTAAGTGAACAGTTTAGCTCGCGTGTCAAGTATCCTGTATAACTCAGATCAAATAGACGCTGTTAGACGAAAAGGTCGAGAGTCGAGAGAACGAAGAGCCTATTTCCTCCGTGCCAGAGTAATACGTACATACTATTTGCCACGACGCTCTGTATGTGTGTGTGCGCGTGTATATCGAAGCAAAATCGCCGCCATTAGCATGAATAATAAGTGGAAGATGCTATAAAAACGCTATATGGACACTTTACCTATCTTTATAAGTAGAAGACATACGTCACTATGGCGAACGCCGAGGCGAGAGGGAAGAAAGGTGATCGGTTTGCGTGCATGGGAAAGGACTACCTGTATCTTGATCATTACTGAAAGTAAAACAATACAATTCGCCATACAATTCGCGCTTTTCTCCTTAACCGGATAATTATGTCTCTACGATACGCGGTCGTCGACTAGCTCGGAAATCTATTGTGTAGCTTGCGTACTATTTTAGATGCAACATCGCTACGCTACACACTACTACTATCACTACTATACTACTACTTTTATTATTATCGCAACTAATTATATACTATTATTATATACTGTTACAGTTGCTATTTTTAGTATCGTATTATATCGCTACTACTATTACTATTATTACAGATCACTAATGTAATGTCGCAGATCTTAGGCGAGAGACGCCGGAACAGGGAGCGTCAAGCGCGAGCCATTTGTACGAATCACGTTTATTGTCCAGCAATATTAAAAGAAACAGCAGACCAAAGACAAAAAAATGCGAGCCGAATCGTATATACCGAGTACATATTTCAATAATCGCGGCGATTACTCGAGGTCCAGTAGAGATATTGCTTATTATAAGAATAACATGATCTCGCTATATAATTGTTATTGTGTTGTTGGATGCGTGTAGAGTAGGGGTCCCCAATCCTGTAAAGTTTCATCCGGCCCGCTAAGAAATTTCAATGTTTTGTATATACTTATATATATAGTTATGTACATATACTACAGTCGGGGTTCAGTCGGATTTTCATAACATAAGCGAATTTTAAAATAAAGTTATTTTGTTTTTATATTATTTTTTTTAAATAAAACTTATATTCGGACCCCCAAATATTATAAAAATTTTAATGCGGCCCAAAAAAGATTGGAGACCCCCTAGTGTAAATGATGTTTCAGGACACGCCGGCATGAGGTGCAAGCACACGCCCGCGCGCGCGCACGAACACATACGCACGCACGTGACGCACGCGCGCCCGCGCGGGCGTGCCTGCGTCATGACGAATGCGCGTTCAGATTTGAAAAGACATGTACGAGGATCGATTTCTCTGACGACGGTTAGCATCGATCTTACAATTAGTTCTCTATATTATGTATGAGCTGGAAAAATGATCTGAAAAATTTCAAGCGTATATCGTTCAATTAATGTCAAGTTAAAATGACACGTTTATGTTATATAAGAAAATATTTGTAGTAAAAAAGCCGTATCATCTTTTAGTATTCGCATTACCATAATAAAAATGGAGCGTTTAGGATAATTGCAGACATCGCTAACCGACGTCCAAAGAATCGAGCTCGAGCGGTAAATACTCACTAACACAGATCTCGTTTGATAATTGACTGCCCAAAAAATTTTCACTGGCATATGGATATACACCTCCAATTTGGAACTCTTCTATATTATAAATTAGCAAGGCAGGATTGTGAAAGATTGTACGATGAAGCATCGATATTATTTGGACTCAACTATTTTGATTGGACCAAACAAAATAATTTAGTCCAAAAACACTGCTTAACTGTTAAATGCATTTGCTTATCGTTCGATTTACAATGTTTGCCGTTTTATTAATTTTCATAGAGAAAAGAAGTAAAATAACAGACAATATCATAATTCGAACAGCATTTTAATCTCATGATATATAATTTGAATAGTAATAGACATGTTGTCTTCTAATTGAATGATAACAGAAAAATAATAAAAGTGGAAGTAAAGTTAATGAAATTGCACTTTAACACTTTAACTTTGTTTATATATTATCATGCGACAGTATTACGCCAAAAACTTAAAAAAAAGAAATCTTATACTTATTCCGTTATATTAAAATCATCATTAATTTTTAAGAGTAATTATGATAAAAGACGAAAAGAATGATGCATTTGATAGTTAAGAAAATAATTTTTCAATGAAAGCCATTTTTGATCTAACAAAAGTTATTCAACAGATATTTTGCAAAATTGTTGCTTATATAATAAAGAGCAAAATGCAAAATGAAAGGAGAATACAGGAAGGATATAAACTTATGATTAAAAACATTTGTACGGGTATAAATATTGCAGCTCTCTTTCAGAAAGTTTCAGCAATATCGTAAAACATAGATTGCACTGCAATAAATATAAATATTCTTCAATTTTAATATAATCGTAAGGCCAAGCAGACGAAAAAAAGAAATGTCTTTTGCACGAGTTTTTCAAAATAAATGGACAAGTATTATTTCTTTTCTCTATAACGTTCCGGAATTTGAGATAAAGAGGGAGGACAGGTAGTAATATTTATTTCTTGTCTTTTATGTGTACATAACAAGATACATAGTGGTAATGATGTCATATTACAACGCAAACAAACTTTGAAGGAAAGGGGACTGGAAAAGAGAAAGGGTTGGGTTAGGAATAGGAGAGAGAGTTTTTGATAGATAAATAAATATCCATTATTTATTAAGTGCTCTAGCATTCCATCAAAAAGAGAGGGAGAAAAAAAAGACGTTGCAAAGAAGAAATTATGGAATAGACATTTTTTACGCTCAATAATTATGAGATTTCATATACGATAATAAAAATTTAATTTACTTCCTTTCTGCAAAAATAACATAACTTTATTAGATCATCTCTGTAATTCCTCGAAGTTTGTCTGCATCATAGTGTCTCTAAAATTTAAAAAAACTAAAATTTTCCAAACAAAATATTTTATCAGCGATATTTATTTATATATGTATATGTAATGTCGATAGATATGGAACCATTATGTAACCATTATGAAGCCATCATGAAATCATTATGAAACCATTAAGTGACATGAAAAAATTGTTTATGAAGCCATTATGAAACCATTAAGTTGACATGAAAAAACTATTTATTTCTAAAAATTTCTAAAACTGTTAAGTTTAAATTGCCGCTTAAATTGCGAAAATTAAACTTGCCAACTTTGCAATTTAAGCGGCAATTTAGACTTAACAGTTTTAGAAATTTTTAAAAATAAACAGTTTTTTCATGTCATCTTTTCTGGCAGCGTGACTATAACTTTAAAATACTCTGAAAGAGATAAGCTTTTAAAATTTATTTCACTCAATAAGCAATATATCTTATTTCATTTTATTATAATATAATTCATGCAAAAATTACGATAGTTTCAAGCCAAAATACATGCAAATATTGGATATTTATATAAAGTTCATTGCGAATATGATATGTCTTTTTCTGACTTACCTATACACTACATTCATTAACTTACAAAATCTGATAGTGCTCAGTTTCGATATTATAATTTTTCTTCTTTAATAGTTTTTCAAATTTTGATTTTTCTCATTTTCTAAAGAAACAATCATTCTACCATGTTTTCTTATACATATACTTATACTTATTGAAGATATACATTTTGTATTAAAAGTAAAAAAAAATGATTTTTGTTGTAGATGGACAAGAAATAGAAAAAAATAAAATAAATAATTTATATTTATTGATGAATCTGATTAATAATTATAATATTGTTTGACCATAATTATTGTCAAGAAATACTGTTTGCAAGAATAATTTTAAAAAATCTAAAACAGAAATTGAAACAAGAATTTCACAGACTTCAGTGTAAAAATTTATTATTAAAAATTAAATTTATTATATTATATTTATTATATTATATTATATTTGTTATATTGTACTTGTTTTGATAATACACTATCAATATCATCATTTACATAATCATTATACTGTATTTACTATTTATTTTTTATTGTTATTCTAAATAAAATTCCTTTTTTCATATAAAAATTATTAGAAAATGAACATAAACAACATATAAGATTGTGATGAGTACAAGATTGAAAATATTGTAATCATACACACGACATACATATACACGAACACATGTATGTATACAATACGTATGTTTGTATGTATGTATGTGTACACGTGTCATGACGTATGTATGCACATATGAAAACACATTATACATATTTCAAGAAGTTAAATACTTTAAATAATGATTATTTTAAATAGTGTCCAAATGGAAGAATTTTCACGCAATTATTTTAGCAATGTAAAGAATAATTATTTGTGAGATTTTTAAATTCAATGTTATATTTAAGGAACTTACTCGACCATTCCAAAAAATTTAGGAAAATTAATTTGGAGACTAGATTGAACAAAAAATATGATATTTTGTGTGAAAAATATATTTATCTAATTCTATTTCTGAAAAATTGTCAAACAAATATTATTTATATATGCTTGTTTCCATTAGGAGCTTTGGAAGGTAGATTTTAAACTTTTGACTTTTCGAAAAATCATGATTTTCTTAAAAAGAAAACTAATTTTAGAAAAATTGAGAAAGATCATAATACTTTTTAAAAAAACTAAAATGTCAAAGTCTGCCTTCATCAAGTTTTAATTAATATAATTAATTTAATAAATAAATAAAATTTAATAAATAAATAAATAATAAATAAAATTCAGAAAATTTTTATGTATATTTTATGCTTTAGATCAAATCTTTAAGAGTTATGGTACACACAATTCTCAAATGCAAAAGTTTTTAGCTATAAATATTTTACATGAATAATATTTAAAAAATTGGAGATTTATTTTCATTTTATAGTTTTAGACGTAAAATTAAATAAATAAATTTGTTTTTAATGACAAAATATTATATTTTTGTTTAATCCATTCAAAATTGTTGTTGTCCATTCAAAAATGTTTTTTATCGAATAATGACAGATAAATTTTATACATCATGCAAGCTCGAAATGTTATGAGTTTAAATCATTTTTGTTCCGAACTTTTCTATAGCAATTATTAAACAATTATTAAACAAATATGTGACTATTTATGCATAAAAAGCAAAATAATTCATTGATAATCTTATTTGTCATTACTTAAAACTGTAATGAAAATAGAACAATATAAAGGGATACAAATATAAAATCAAAATTTATTATTTAATTTAATACCATTATTAATATATTACACTTAATTTATAAAGTTAGGTTATATTGAATCGACTAAAATTCCATTTTTAGTTTATATGTATAGTAGAAATTTAATGACATATATTATTGTATAAAATTTTAATACTTTTTTGTTATATATTCATAATTTTACTGCAAATTAAGAATCTTTGTTCTCTGAAACTTTTTCAATATTATTTCCCAGCATTTGTTAAGTTGATTGCACTGGATTTTTCAAGAGATATTTACATCTAAAAAATTAATAACGTAGCGAAATGATAAAAATTATGATTGGAAATTATACACACAAAATCCATAAAGAATTTCACATATAAAATAAATAAAAACAAAAAAAAATATTCCGATAATTTTAGCGATGCAACTTAACCATTATTTTTAACTATTTTCATAATAACTCAGCAAACATGTTATATAACGTAGGGTATGATTTATATAACGTAGTGTTATATAACGTAGGGTATATTTTATATATAACAGTTATATTTTTGAATAGGAAATTGTGTTTGCTGAGTTATTACATGAAAATAGTTAAAGATAACAATTAAGTTGCATCACTAAAATTATTCGAATTTTTATTTTTATTCATTTTTATTTATTTTATATGTAAAATTCTTTATCGACTTTGTGTATACATATAATTTTGAATCGTGATTTTTATCATTTCGCTATGTTATTAATTTTTTAAATGTAAATATCTTTTAAAAAATTCAATACATTGCAACGAATATTGCGTATTGCGACGTAAAGAAAAATTTGCACATTTAAAAGTAATCAAACGTATATTTAACTAAATTTACGTTACAGACCAATCTAAATAAATTATTGGATGAACTAATATATATTTTGTAAGAATGGGAGATTTATATAAAATGTTTGAACGTATGTTACATTAATAATTTTTAAAATAATTTCTAAAAAAGCATGAAATATAAAATCTCTCTTGTACATTAGTAAATACACAATATTTTATTTTACTTACATTAAATTTAAATAAAGAATATGTTTAAGTTATTTTTTTCTTTATCTACATATTATTATCTTGAATTTTTTTTTTTTAAATCAATAAAAAATGTTTGTCGACGATACGAAATAAGAACTGCAAACTGTTGCTGCACATATACATATATTACTGGTATGCTTTTACATACTTTACATCATAAACAAACAAGATTCAAGTTAAGAGATAGGATTAATGAGCGAGTTAATATTATTGACGTTATTAACGTTTAATACTCCACGGACCAAGACATATAGTATTCGTATGACTACTATGCCGTCGTATTATCAGTGGCACTCTTTTAGAAAATAACACGCAGTCTACAATTATTTATTATTTCGTATACGAATATAAATGTGTAGAATTTTTATTACGGTATCCCAATGCCATGCACGTTATAACTAAAACTTTAGCATGTAGTCGTAAAATATTAAATATAAGAAAGGCTCCTATACATTATATAAGAAATTTATTACTTTCTAGAAAGGCCTGAATGAAAAAGATGAATTATTAAAAATTCGTTTTTAATTCTAAATATTTTAGAGTATAGGAATAACATCTCTTTATATTATTCTTTTATTTTTTTTCTTAAGATTTATTTTTCATTCCTATGGGCCATGAACTCATTTAACATTATCATCATCGTTGAGCGGTGAAAAAATAGAAGGGAGGGAGAAAATCTCAATAAAAAGATTTAAGCTTCAAATACTATAGAATAGAATTATTCAAAAATACTTTTAACAAAATTGCGAAAAAGTTTATACATTCAAGACTTCACTTTTTGTGCTGTTGCTCTATATTAGTACATAACATTAATAATGCTGCACAGAAAAAATCAATCGATATAACTGCGTGCGTGCGTGCGTGCGTATTTGTGTATATGTACATTTCACCAAATTAATTTTCTTTTTATTTTTATATCTTTTCACTACATCTACTGAAAAAGCTGAAGGGAGATGAGAAGAAAAAAAGAGAGAGAGAGAGAGAGAGAGAGACAATTCTGCATAGCATGCGTATATATAAGCATACATATATACTGCATAGTAAATGGGTTTACAATTTTTGAATAATAAAAATCTGTATTATAAATTCTTATACGTACAGGATATTTTATAAAGTTACAACTAGCATATAACTTAAAATTACATGAAAAATAAATAGAAAATATAAAATTTTTTTTTCATACAAACTTTAATAAAAAAATTTTTAATATTTATTTGAAATATTCCATAGAACTCCACATAATAGAATCTCTCTATTATTTACAATCTCTTGTCAGATTTGTTTAATAAATCTATCGAATTTTGTGTATCTCTGTCCCACATATTTTTATTTACACAATACAAATCCTTAATTCTTATTAAGTCGAAAATGTATAAGTCTAAATATAAAATTCTTGCATTAGCTTCATTACGCCTCAAATACAAAATTGCGAAATATTCGTTTAAAAAAATGTAATTAAATGCATATCGCGTTCCAAAATGTTTTCAAAATTGATTTTCGCAAAAACAAAGATAAAAAAATTTTATTGTATATTTTCTATTAAGTTTTTTATATAGAATTGTCATTTTTTCTGGTTGTATTTTACAAAATATCCTGTACACACAGACCCACAGACATACATACATATTATGCAATATTGATATGTGATAAGGGAGGTGCTTAATATTATATATAGTACAATTGCGTACATATCCTGGATAACAATTAAAATTATGAAGAAACAATTATGAAAAATATAATACATGTAAAATACTTCATATGAACACTGAAAAATACTATGTTTGAATCGCGTATAGCATTATCTGATGCTGTTATGAAAAATAATATTGCTTATTGCATATTTATTTATCACGTAAATTCATGTATAAATATACTTTACAGCATTCTATTCAGCCGAACAAATTGTAAAGTATTGATAAAAATTTGTTCTTCGAAATTAAATATTTAAAATTTATTGATTTTTAAATATTAAAAGATTTTCTTCTATATTTTATTTTTAAAAAAGATATACTTTCGTATTTTTTCTATAAATATATAATTTTTTATCAGATTCCAATAGGAATAGAATTTTATGATTGGTACATATGTATATATGTACAACGTCCCTACAGCTTTAAAATATATTTACTTGTTAAGTTAATAAACATATACTCTGGTAAAAAAGTTTTCATATAAAATAATATATACACACACACACACACACACACACACACACACACACACATATATATATATATAAAATATGTTCATATATTTTTCTTTTTCTTGTGTAATCTGCCCATATACACAGAATAAGATTTAAAAAAATAAGAAAAACACATTGATATTTTATTTATAGTTATATATTTTATATATAGTTATATATTTTTTTATGTAAAAATTTTTTTACCCGAACATAGTATTATTAGATAAAAAATTAATAAAATTATCGCAATGATGGCGATGATAATAATGTAGGCAAGCATATTTATGTGGATATTGTAACACACATTCTCTTGTCCTACATTTAAAAGAATTTACATAAATAGGAAAAAATATACAATATAATTATTCAAACATTTAAAAAAATATATAATTATTTATTAACTATTCTTCATTCATTTGTACTAAAAACATTCAAAGGCAACTTTATATCTTTGCGAAACATTCTATTCATTTAGATATAATTCCTCGTATACTTCATTCTTGATATAATTCTTATATAATCTTTATGATCAATATCTTTATCGTTCTGCTCAGTCTTACTATTATGTATGATACAAAATAATAGTTTACACGAAACTACTTAAGATTGTCCTCTCATTAATTAGCGCTGTGTAACGCGTACGTGCGTGCGTGCGTGCGTCTGCGCGCGCGCGCATACCGTATAATATATTACATATACGTCCGCATCTTTCGCTGAATGAAAGAATAATGCGTTTTGCTTTAGTGACGTACGCGTTTTAGGAAGAGATAAAGCTGTGATGTTATTAATATCGGCGCGGTATGGCTCGCACGAACGCGCGACTATTTTTGCAATATTTAAGATTAAAGGAAGATAAAATAAAAAAAAGGGACGTAAATAAATAAATACTGACTAACTGAGCTCTCCCCAAATCGCAAACAGGCTTTGCAAAAACAGATAATGTATATGACAAGTATTAAAAATATATTACATACGCATATATACATATGTCGCATCGAGAAATATATATATATATACGTATAAGTATTACTCGCGCGAATATAACACCTCACACGTATGATTAATTATATTAATTATATGTAACATATAATCCATTTGTGATACTCGGCATACGAACGGCATATGAAGCAAGTGATACGTAACGGCATAATTGAGTCACACAAATGCATTCAGTAAGTAAACCGATTTTTAATTATAAATGGAATTTATTGAATCGTTACATTGTATCGAGGATTAATTATCTGATTCATCAGCTGTTTGTAACATATTGTGATTAAATATTAAATTGTCAAGTAAAACAGCAAAAATCGTATTTTTTATTAAATTTAATTATTGTTCCTCTGCATCATTGACATAATATCTGGGGTTGTACACATAACAAATATATAATTTTACAAATATATAATTTGTATAAGATAGTGCCGTTGACATTTTTGGCTTATTTATATAAGTTTCTTTTTAAAAAAAAATAATTAAGTAATTATTTTATTTATTTTTAAAAAGCTAAGTTTGTTTGAATAAACCCTAAGTAGACAGAAACGCTTTTATATATGTACACATATAAAGCACATATCCATAGCTTCATAAATATTTTATATCTATGTAATATTATTATCTTTCTGTACACTTGTGTTTTTGTATATATATACGTAGCGCACACATATATTTATACATATAAAATTAGAAAATTATTTGATTAATACTTATTTCCATTCATTCATGTTTCACTCTACACAATGCAATATATGACTTTTTAGTGGACAAATCGTGCCATCCCACCGGGCCTCTCTCGCAATCGGCACAAGCCAAGTACTTGACGTTGCCTACCGTGTGTGACACGCCGATATTTTCGAAAGTATACATATCTTCTATTAACCAATAGTCAGAGATCGTCTCTGACTGATTAGCCTTATCCTGTGCTTTACTATGGATATAAGGTAGCGCAAACTGCAATAAAAAAATTTTATATTTATTATTTACGCGCTTAAATCAACAATTATTAAACTAAATTATTCAGCAACTGTTTGAAACTGATTTAACACTAAACCTACCAAAAATTTATCTATATTTATTTCTACCAAGGAATCAAAATGGCTTTTTTCGAAAAAAAAAACACGGTTCAAGAAATAATAATTAAAAAAAATTAAACAAGTCATTTTGAACTTCTCGATAATTCTAGTGTTAAAAGCTTCATTCAAATCTGATATTTGCAAAGTATCGAATGCTCGAAATCTAATTTTTAGGTTATAAACGTTCGGCATACAAAGCGCAGTAACGCGCTGAAAATATACATTATTTAACAATGCAGCAGCATCTGTGATAATTGAATTACTAAAATGCGCATTGAATAATAATTAAATAAGAAGTTGTATACGAGATTTCTTCAATGAACGTGTATACTACATACAGTACTGATATACTCACGTCCATATTTATTAATCTGGCAGCTCCAGCATTAAGCATTTTTGAGGGGCAGAACGTACAGTAAATTTTATCTTTATTTTTACCCTCCGTGTCCTTTTTCGATTCAATAACATCCCTGTCCGTCGACATTGTTACTTCATAAATATAAAATAAATCTGTGTAGTACAGATTAGTCGACTAAAATCCGCCCACTGTAGAATAAATCGAATCGAATCGAGTCGAGTCAAATTGGACTCGATATCGAAATCGACACGGAGGGTAAAAATGTATCGATCGATAATATCTATGATTCAAAATGCCAGCGACTTTTGAACTTTGTACGAAAATTATGTTATTTTGGGATCTGAGTCGCGTATTGCAATTTAATATACATATATAGAATATGTTACATAAGAATTCGTTCTACTGCACTTCGAATATCCAATAATGTATAAGTCACATTTAAATTAACGATATTCTATTTTATTTTATTTTACATATAAGAATATACATACATTATTTTCAGATTACTATTAAATTAAATTGAAAATATTCAGTTATCTAAAAAATACAAAATATCTATTTGTAGTAACTTACGTTAAAATTCCCGTTTTATCTTTCATTTTTATCAGAGAGCTATAATATGGATATAAAAAATTTGATAGATACAGTTTCGATGACAAAACAGTGATTGGGTAAGTTTAAAACACTCGTTGTTTGTCTCTGACATATACGATTCGAAGATAATTAAAGAATATTGACATAGAGTTATGTCAATATTCTTCAATTATCTTCGAATCCTCTTTCGTGGTCACGAAAATGTATTCAGAGTTGATAGTCTTTAATATCTCGATATTTAGGATAAAAGTATAAATGTGAAAATTGTATCGCAAATTATTTCGCATGAATCTCTTAAAAATTGGATGATATCCAGCTTAATTAATACAACCTATTGCTTAATTACTATTGTTTCAAAGTTTACATGTAAAAAAAGACAGCATCTAATAATCAGTATCATTTATATAATTTATGTTTAATAAAATTTACAATGTCACAAAAATTACTTTCAAATCCAAAAAGTGTTTTATTCTATTAATATAATTAACGGTGATAGAAAACGATGAATATAAAAAAATAATGTAGAAAAGTATCTTAAAAAAGATAAATCTATAGATTATATGAAAAATATTTTTAATAAATTGTATAGAATAATGTTCTATATTATTTTTAATTCAATATATTCAAAACATATTATAAATTTTGTAACTTGTTACTGTATGCAGTAATATAATTATTGGAATACGCAAGCTTCTTCTGCTTTATTAATTTCCAATTATATTTTTCAAATTTTTCATCGAATGGCAATGGATCTGTTATACAATTATTCCCTTGCGCAGGTCCAATGACAAAAATTAAATTACCTTTGTAATTTTCCATATAATTACAAAATGCTGCACAGTTATTAAAGTAGCAAAATAACATTGCATATCGTTTTGGCACTTGAAAATTTGACTTGTTCTCAACAAAAATAATATTTTTCAAAAATTGCGGAGGAGAATATTTGCTACTCCACCAAGAACTATCCAATTCTATACCCACAACGTCCAATCCTTGAAAAATGTTATAATTATTATAAATATTATTAAAAAGATCTATATTCATATTAATATTATTTTAAAGATTTACCTGAACATTTTTGTAGTAACCATTCTAATAATCCACAACCACAACCAATGCTTGCAACTCCAGGTAAATTATACTTTCGTATAATATCATTTATCCAATACAAGTCACTCATATCAGGTAATACCCATGATAGACGACTAAGCTTAGAATTGCAACACGCGGAAGATAAAGCAGCAATCTCTTCCCACTTTTGAGCATTATATAATGAAAGAATATTTCTGTCCATATCGTCACTATTCATATTTCTATATTTTTTTATATATATTACAAATAATATCAATAACTCACTTATTAAGAGTTAAAAAATAAAACTATGATCTTCGTGATCTTCGTAACACGTTACAAGAAGCAATATACTGTTAGCCAACAGATTAATGAATGAGAGAAAAAGGGTTCATCCGTGAACTTGAGTTGTGCAATTTTTCCAATAATAGATTGACTCATTGCTATACAGTATAGTCAAACATATATCTCTAAACATATTCGTTCAATAGATGCCAATTTTACTATGACATAACCAAGATAGAAACGAAAATCAAATTAATAGAAATTGTATTTTCATTTAATTACATATTACGATTTTTATTACAATATTACAAGGAAAATACATTTGTATGAGCTAAAGATGAGTAAATTGTAAAGTCAATTTGTAAAAAAAATCATGCGCACATCTAATTCTTTGTACAAAAAGAATTAAACATTAATTATAATAAATTAAACCAATAATAAATTAATTAATAAATTGTAAGCATTTATTTCAATTTTGCACATCTTCAATCAATATCAACTTCCTGTAATGCATAATGCATCTCATCCTTTGATACATTCAACAGAATCTTTTGATGTATATCACTACCTGAATATTCGCATATTAACAATCTGTAGTCACCTAACTTTGTGCAAATATCAAGCGTCTGAGTAATATTGGGTGTCTTGTAACCTAGAAAAAACAGAAGTTGCAATAATTAAAAGTTCTTTTATACAGATTTTAATAAAAGACGCACTTTTTCATTAATAAATTTTTTCTATACAAACCATCAAAGGAACACAAAAATTCAAATTGTTTATAAACATTTATGAAGCAAACTTCTTCCACGCCAATTCGTTTGACTTCCACGCATACGGCTTGCAAGAATATTTGCTCAAACTTTGAACAATGCTTTATCGCTTGAACTTTTGGATTTATTATCATTTCTGACAAAGCCTCATTTACATCTTGTACGCTTACTGTAATTCTGTTGCGTGTTTCTGTAATTTCTGCTACTCGACGACAAATGTCCAAAGCGCGGCGAGCATCGCCTGATACTGCAGATACCTTACTAAAATATAAAATATAAGTTGTTCTTAAAATAGTTAGTCAAACTTTGTCAATTTTATTATAAAATATCTACAATTTAAATGAAAAAAATTTTAAATAAACAGATTATAATGCTTAAAAAAGAAAGACTATACGCAACAAACATAATGCTTACCGTGCAATTAATTGTATAATTTCATTTTCGAAAATGTCTGTGTTTTTAAGTCTGGTTAAAACTATCTCGTACAATTGTTTGTAATTGTATGGTTCAAAAGTTACTCGGGTAAGACCTAATCGTGACGTGACTCTACCCATTAAAACTCTTTCTGGAAGATCCATAGTATTGGCAATAGTAATAACTACTAATCGAGCAGAGGCTTTTGTAGGCCAATCCAATAGATTATATATTACATCTTGACGTTTTGTACATAATAAATCAAGCTACAAAAATTTAAACAAAAACAATAAAAACAAGCGAAACAAATAAGACATAATAAAATAAAGATTTAACTCAATATAAAAAAAACAACAAAACAATGCAAAGAAAATAAAAATGTAGATTATATAGATATATATAATAATAAAAGATAACATACCTCATCTACAAGTAGCAACGTCATTGGCCTCTTAACATTGCTATTAAATCTCTTTTCTAACATATTATACGCTTGTTCCCACGTTAAAACTTTTCCAGATAAGTGCTTTAAAATTTGCACATAGGCCTGTCTGGGTTCAGATAATTTCATACCATTAATCTCGACAAAATCAAAATAATCCAATTTACCCTTTTCCACAGATCTCTTTAAACATTTAATAATCTCATTTACAGTAGCAGTTTTTCCTGTACCTGGGACGCCATTTATATAGATGCTTCTGCAATATTTATACATATATATAATATTATATTAAAAGAAATAAATGCAAATACATGTTAAGCAATGCCTAGATAAACTTACCCTCCACTATTATCCATTAACTTGCTTTCTAGGAATGTATAAATGTTATTAAATTCTTTTTCTCTGCAAGGTAGTGACTTTGGCACTGCGCTGACATGCAATCTACTTCTGATTTCTTGCAATGGTGTTGATGGTTTAACTAGCATATTAGTTCTCATTTTCATAGATGGTGTCAAAGCATTCTGTTTCAATGATGCACGTATCTTTTTTGGAGTACTCAAGCCATTCTGTATCACTGATGACTCCAGAGTGTCATCGTTTCCTTGAATAGTTTTTATAGATAAATCTTTACCAGCTTTATGTATAATTTTCACCTCATCAGCTTTCTCATCTTTACTTGTCGATTCATACTTATTAGACGCAGTTAAAATTGTTTTACGACCGCTTTTCTGAATTCTTGATCTTTTAGGAGTATCACTGAGTGAAATATTTTGTATCGCATCTGTCTCAAGATATATTCTATTACTAGGTGATTTATTTCTATCTTCTTTTAAATCTTTATTTGTAGAGCGAGTTGTATATTTCGATCTAGCTCTTTTAGGACTAGCATTTTCTTTAGGAGTAGCATTTTCATCAACATCTTCTCTAGAATAAGTGTGATTCTGTTTATTAAGTTTTGATTTCGATCTTGTAGACGGTGTCTTTGGAATAAAACTGACACAAACACAATCTGAATCATCATCACTTTTGACTGCACATTTGCTGGTTTTCTGTTTTCTCATATTAAAAGTGTCCACTGAATCAAGAAGTAGCTTTTTTTCATTATAATTAATCTGATCTCTTTGTACAGGTATTTGTTTAACACCCTCATAATCTGAATATCTTTTAGGTAATTTTATGATTCTTGCACCCTTACGTACCATTTGATTTTGACGTTTTGTACTTCTAGTTACTCGTTTGGGCCTTTCGTCATCTGACTCTGTGTCTATTTTATACATACTTTGTTCTGTAGAACGTCTCAACTTTAGACGTAAAGAGACTTGCTCCTTTTGCAACGCATTGCTTCGTAATAAAAAGTGTTTGTTATTTTCGAAGATCTCGTCGGAATCGGAAGAATCATCTGTGCTTTTCTTCAACACATAGGATTCATCCAATTCTCCAGCATCTGAGTCTGAACTTTCAAGTAGTACAGATATATCTTTGTCTGTGCACTTTTTCAATCTAGCCATTGCATTTAAATTGCAGTAATTAGTAAGTATTTGATCCTTCCTTCTTTGAAGATTTTGGTTAACCTAATTGATAAATTCAGTTTATTATCGATTATTTGAACACAGCATTAATTAAAGAAAAACAATTAAACTTTTTTAAACCTTTAAAGAAAAAAGCAATTAAATTGTTTTTAAATCTGTCTTCATATTCTATATTCCACAGAAGACGAATTGTTTATACTGGTTTTGTCATAAATATAGATTCATAATTATCGTGGTAGAAGGTTAATTATGGAAAAACATTGTCACTACTTTCTTCTTTAAATTTCACATTATTAGTCTTCTCTTACCGTTCTTAAAACATAAGCCTGAGAGTGACAATAAATTATTATTCATGCGAGACTGTTTTATTCATGCAAGATCGCTAAGGTTATACATGTGAGTATGTGACCGCACTGGAGCGGTGTTGTTGGCGATATGCCGCCTTTTTCTCGCGCATGCGCGTTGAAAACGCGCAAGTAAAGTACGAACGTCGTTGTGAAAGGGACACTTTAGGCACTCTTTGTTTATATGTTCTTAAAAAGTGTCTGACAACGAGAATAAATAAAATGTGCAATGGAATTATGGAAAAGTATAGTTCATTCTTCTTTTATTATTACTTTTTAAATTATTTAGATTTACATCAAAGTCTATTTATAGACGTTAACTTTAATCTCGATTGTCTTAAATTTGTTAATACAATGCCCATCAAAATTTCTTGCGCTGTGTAATGCCGTATACGCTACTGGATTCAAAATGCGCGTGCGTAAAAAATGCAACAAAAGCTAGCAAAATTAGTACGTTTAAATCAGTAAAACAGCTGCAGCTAGCGATTGAACATGATTGATTTGTATACCTATGGCTCTATAAATTTTTTTTATGGACAAAGATTATACAAGAAAAGGAAAACATTATTTTATATGTAACTATACATATTTATATATATTTGGACAAGAAAAAATTTTTTTCCGAGTCAGTACTCAATTATATGTATACACGATAAAAATTTCATATTTCTTCACAGTCGATAAAATAACAATCATATTTTTAAAAAAATATCTTCTAAATGAATCCATAATTAAATGCTTCTTCGCCTCAAATGCAGCTGATGGTTCCATACACTGAAAAACATTTAATTATATAATCATATAATTATATAGAAAAACAAATCAATTCATCCCATACAGCACAAAACTTGCAGTTACATTGTAGTAATGTTGCAACAAGATTGCAATCTTGCAATCAATATTGTTACAATGTCACTGCATGTTTTGTATGAAATGTATTAATTTGTTTTTTTTATATATATAATTATATTATTATATGATTATATAATTGTTTTTCAGTATATGAAAAACCATCAGTTGCATTCGTGGCATAGATGCATTTAATTATAGAAACATTTAGAAGATATTCTTTTAAAAATATTATTATTATTCTATAGGATAATTCAGTTTTAATTTGTCGGAAAGTTGATAAATTCAACAAGGGTTGCTCTCTTGTGTCACCGATCTTCTATCATCAATCGGCGATTTCAAATTCTTCTTACGCGAGATCATTGAAGATTAATTAATCGACCAACTAACCGATCAACTAATCGCAAATGCGAGTTTAGGATCTAAAAAATCGGCGATCGTGGATATTTTAAATTCCCATGAGATTTTCTCTTCCTTCCCGAAATAAATCATCGCGTATAAATACGCCGTTTCAAGCGACGAAAAATGACAAAAAGTAATCCTCGAGCGACGCGGCTTGGGCGCACCTGTCGGCGCGGCGAAACGAAAGTCTCCTCTGACCTCCTCCCCCTCCGCGTCGCGGCGCGTCGCGACGCGAGCGCGACGCGTTATACGCGTCGCAGCCAGCACCTCCGGAAGAACGCGCAGTCGCGCGCCGATCCTGTCGGGTGGGAGGTGTGATCAGCTGCGTACACACGAGGAGAGCGAGATGTTCGTCCTGCAGAGATCTATATTGTGAGTACCAGAGGGAAATTTCTACTCCCGACCGCGTGCGGAGCCGACGGTGCCGCGGTATCCGGCCGGAAGTTCACCGATATCGCGGCGTCTGTCTCGACGGACGGTATGAAATAAATTCCGGATGGGAGGGCGAGCGTCGAGCGCCCGTCAGAACCCTTTGTCGGGGCGCCGACAGGGAGGACACGAGCGTTCCCTGGGGAGAAAAAGGAACCGCCGTATATGTGTGTGTATGATGTATATGTGTGTGCGTATGACTTGACTCGCCACCTCGGGAGACGGGTCGCGATGCGGTGCTGAAAATAGGAAGCGCTCCGACGATCGATACCGGGCGAAGAACCCCCGTCGGGTCATCTTTTCGTCCAAGTGTTCCCTACCGCTCTGCTGACGGCGCTCGCTCTCCCCTGGCCTTCACCTGGGCTTGCGTCCGTGGCCTTGACCGTTTGTTTCAGAATCGGTGATCGCCTTGTCTTTCGAGGCTTCTGATGCGATGCTCGCAAAGTGCTCCGTGAAGTCGCTCTCCGTACACTGACAATGAGAGAAAAATATAGTTACTTTTGGCCTCAACCACTATTTTAGTAATAATATTTCGAACGATAATTATGGTTAGCATAATGATACATATAGTTGAGTTAATCATATTTATTGTTAGAAATATTATAAAATTTGTTTGAGGCCAAAAGTAACTATATTTTTCTCTCAGTGTAAAGAAGCTCTTACGGAGGACTTTATCATTCCCTGCAAGAAGGATTCGCGGCAATCCGGCTTGACGAATCAAACTCGAGTTTATACATTTAGCGATACACATACATGAAACGTATATTTTTTATTAATTTTCAGTGATCTTAATATGATGTTTGTTAACATGAAAAGTTTCATTAAGTAGATTATCGATTTAAGTATGTATTTATTGTTCCAATAAGAACTGTGTTTTAAGGCCGACAAATAATCGGAGTTGGAAAAAAATATTCAAGATTCACACAAATATTATTAGGTCACCAACATCCAACTCGGAGCGAAAATAGCATTTCTTTCTACTTCTCTGTGTATGTGCTCTTTTGACTTGTATTTCATAATTTGTTCCAAGTATTGTATTATCTAATGTTTTACTCTCATTTTTTACAGTTAGTTCTAAAAGCTATTCTTATAGCTCAAACCCAATGTAGGAATCAAAAATTATTTTAAAAAGAAAGGAGTTTATCGTGCAGGCCGTAATTCATATCTTGGGAATCTTCATCTCGAGCTAATTGGCGAGGAATGTTCACGGTCGATTAAACATTGGTGCCAGAATTCTTAGATAAAGGAAAACTTTTTGTATATTAATTTGGATTTGTTTTAAGTTTCTTCAGATTCCTTCAAACGGATCCAATTGCATTAAATTGTTGCTTCGACTGCAAATAAAAAAAAACTGACACAGTGACTTTTGTCACGATCCGTCTCGACACTGTTGTCTCCGATTATTTTTCAACATTCTTTTGCCACTCACTGTTTGACATCGAAAGAACGTTAATATTCGAAATGAGTTTCTCGTTTGCAACGACATCCCGCATTTTCTCGCCTACTTTCGCATTTTCTGAATTAAATTGACCTCAAAGCAACGTTATTTCTCACGATAATCGTTTCGTCGGCTCAATTGCGAGGTGGAAACTGGCGGAAATAACGGATCATGAATAATCTCGTGACTCAAAGTCAAGGCAAAAACGGTGGTCATTCGGAAACTGTGACACCAGGGACGTATACTTCGATATCGCGATAGATACCTCGGGTGCGGTAAACGAAAACAAACAATTCACAGAATTCTAGATATTTAGAGATAATTTTTTTCTCAGGAATTAGTCGCACAAAAAATCGTAGAAAATATCATTATTGAGATATCGCGAATGCGAGTTTTGAAAATAAAAGCCAAAAATAGAAAAATATTGTACAAATATAATTTATATACATTGTGCAAAGAATAATTTTTGCATTTGAGAGTCGTAATTGTGCTTAGCGCCACATGTACACAAATCATGTTTACCCTCAACTTTAATAAGACAGTGCTTAACTGTATCAATGCAAAAGACATCGATATACCTTAATAATGATTTTATTTACTTCACTTACAGCCAAGAAGTGGGACTTGTTTTACATTAATTCTTAAAACCTTAACCGCATCGTTATCTTGTTTTATCTTTTTATTAAAACCCCATAGTGAATCAATATTCATATGATTTTTTACTGACCATTAAAATCAACATTCACGAGAAGAAGTATAATTCTAGAATAATTCTTTTCAAGAGAAGACTCGTATGTGCAAACTATTTTTATTCTCGTTGCCTTGTCGAACTTTTCCTTGTTTTTTTTTTTGCTATCGCGACTTATCGCGGTTAATCTATCGCAGTTAATTGGACTGCACTTAATGTATCGTACAGGGTTGGGCGTTTACGCGTCAAATAATCTATAATTCTATATCATACACACACACATATATTGTATATATATATATATATATATATATAAAATGTAATTTTATTTTTAATTACTTAATTATTTAATTTAAAAACAATTTTTAAGACACTACAAAAAATTAACAATATTAAATATATGTATATATTTATGAAAAAAGTTTATGGCTGCTGTTCACTTAACGCTTCAAATGCTTCAAAGCTTCTTCTCCTTCTATCTTTATTAAAATAAAAGGCCTAAGTATATTATGCACATATTTACAATTAGATAATGAATTAGATAATATTGCTTTTTATCATTTAAAATCTCACAAGAATAAGCATAAATAAATATTTCTACATTAGTGTCATATATCTTTTTATATCACTGTATAGTTAATAAATAAATTATGACTGAAATACAAATCTAATTTAGTCCAAAACTACTTTTCATTTTTAAGACTGTTTGCAAAAATATAGTTTAAAAAGTAAAAAAATTAATCAATCATTCAGTTTATAATAATTTACAGTTTATAATAATTGATTATATTGTCTACTTATGTGAAAAACATATAATGTAAACACAATACATCCATGTAAATGTAATATTGATTAAAACTTAACCGTACATACAACACTAGTGTTGTATCATTGAAATTATCTGCGCGTGGTTTTGTGGCAATCGATAACAGAGAAACGATAGGCGCAATTACACGTCTTGATTCCTGGTCCTGTCCGCGGTAAATCAAACGTCTGATAAATGTTATTTACCGAGCGCATTGCATCGTGCGGCTTGCCCGATTCAATTTACGATACCTGATGTGTGCTTCATCCGTGACACGTGAGATGCGTTTGATCGATTATTCGGGCAAACTGTTGGAGCGTCGCTTCCTGGTAATACGACACTTTTGCGACCTATACGCATATCCTCTCGCTTCGTAAGTGATATAATATTATAGAGCGAATCACACAAATATTAGCATAAAATTGAGAAATTGAACCTTATCAGACGCGAAAATTTCCTCTTACCTTGATCGTTCGTTAACTAAAATGGTAGATTAAATAAAAATTAAATAATCACGCGATGATTTGTTCTGGAAAAATGTCAGGACAAGAACCTCCTTAAGACATTAAAGCGTCGCGAGTGCTCGTAATGCACTTCAATCGATACAGAAAGCATCACAGTCGATCGATCGGAGCTATAGAAAAAGTTGAGATATATAATAGCAACTACACTTCAACACGAACTGTCGTAGAAACTTCGGTTACGTCATGTTTGAGGTCTTGTCTTACATCACTGATGACTAATCTGTCGGATATTTATAAACCGGTGATGAGAGTCACATAATTATAATACTGCGGGATGTAAATCAATCTTTGATTTATTTTTAAATTTATACTTTTTGTCGAAGTACAATTAACAGACTCCCTTCTTTAATCTGTTCGTCCATGCGACAGCACGTGTGCATGGGCGTTATATCGCAAAGTGTGACATACACTGCCGACCAAAAGTTGGAAATCACGTATAAAATTTAAAAATATTCGAGAAATTAAAAGGTCTCTATTTAAGGTCTTCGATGCCTTACTCGATATTTTTTAATTTGAAACCAAGTAGATATCATATAGCACAGTTGCTATATGCTATGTTAATTCTTTCATGGCTGAATTATTTTTTGCTTGTCATTTTTTGTAGATATAAGCTTCATTTTTGTAGATATAAGCTGTAGCTCACTTGACACTATAAATGCTGCAAAGCGTTCTTCTTCTTCTCTTTTTTTTTAATAAAGAAAGAAGAACGCTTTGAAGCACTTGTAGCGTAAAGTAGATCGCGGCCAAATATTTTTTGAGTAATAAAGTGCACGCTAAATCATTGAGTTCTTTTAAAATTTCTAAGTGGGACTTGGATATTCCAGTGATCATGCAAGAGTTAACATAGCACTGTTTAATTTTAAGAAAGTAGTTCACAGTCATAAAATTTTTTCCTAAAACTGACTCAAGTAAATTAATACATAAGTTTGATTTTATTTCATATAGTATTATACAGTATTACAAGATTAATGGTCTTATACTTTTGGCCAGCAGTGTATAGTTTCGCTCGTTTAATGATAATGAGAAGGAACTAAAGTGAGAGTTGTTCCACGTGGGAGGGCTACGTGAATCTACGACCCATTTAATATATTGTACCGCATCATCACGGCTAATAATTTTTATTTACTCGAGTGGAAATGGTTCTCTAGCAGGATATGATAAAATTAATAAAATATAATATAAAATATAAATATAAATATTCTAGGATTTAATTAATTTTTCGGGTTTCAAGTACAGTAGCAGGATAATTGCTACAGCGACTGTTACTGAAGCGTGAATGTTCGAGTGAATTCAGCGTGACAGCCAATGTGTTAACAGATCAGAGTTGCTGCTCGATCACAATGACAATGACACAGTGTGTGTGTCTCGCAGTCAAAGGCACCGTTCCAACGTGCATTTGCTCTACATCCGCATTGTAATGTAACTGCGTTCGTAAATATGAAAGAATGAATTTTTATGAATAATTTTTAGTCCCGACAAAAACGTAAATACGATTTTAAAAGCGCAAAAGCGTTTATTACGAACTACTTCAATACAGAATAACGCGTTTCTGTTTTGAAAAAAAAAACCGCCACACGGAGCGACATTAAACGCGGCGTGCTAACGTGATTACCATATTCCGAAATTACTGAAACATACAGGTGCTAGCCACTTCGGCAGGCCGCTTCGCGCCTCGCGGTCGTTTCTGCAAAATTGGCCTTATGCCACGAAAATAATAATAGCGTAGCCCGCTTTGGTTCTCCGAGCGGCGGGGAATCGTCGTTAAATAATATTGCGGGTACGGAACTCACGTGGACTCGCAACGTTTCAAGCGAGCAAGGCTCCGAAGCGAGACACGGTTTTATTATCATTTCTCAGGAAGTAAAGATATCATTTCATACGAGACCGTTTCATTCCGCTTGATTTCAGCTTCTCGGAACATAATTCTCTTTAGAGAGAAGAAATTGGCGCAAGTTACACCAACGTTCTCCACGCTTGCAGCTTCATAGATCGTGGCGAACGTAATCTTATACGCGAACGGATGCATCGAGCCTCTCAGTTCCGCGCTGACATATTCCGCGAAAATTCTTATCTAATCTCTCTAATTCCAATCTACTTCAGTCACACATGCGATCGTCGGCTTTGTCATCGACGAACAATGAAGAGGGAATAATCGCGCGGGATTAACGACATTAAACGCGGCTGGCGATCGTTTTTCATCCGCGTTTGATATCTTTTCTAAACAAAATCGAGACCCTCGTCAAATCGCGTTGTCTTCGCGCTAATGAATGTTAATGAGTGGACACGTATGCGTGCCAACAAGGTTTACATATCTGTTTTTATACTGAAATAACTTGTCGTCGTGAATTTTAAACGTTCAACATTCATGAATTAAATATTCGCATGATATTTATCAGATGATCGTATAATATAAAATCTATTTGTCGCCAACGAGACTGGCGAGATCGCGACTGCATCAAACATTTCGTGATAAGATTTATCTGCCGTTTCTCTGATGATGACTCGACATTCTGTGCCATTTTCTAAATTAGTCGACCCATCGAACGACATCTCATTATTATTTTTTTCGTCATCATTTAATAAATATTCGAAAACATGCCAAATAAAAATATGATTGTGTCTCTTATAAAAAAATATCTCTTTATCGAGTTCTCAAAGTTAAGTTTTTTTTTTTTTTTTTTTAATGACTCACTGAGTCATTACTGTGATAATTGGTAGTAGTCGGTTGATGTCATGCAGCAGACGTAGTTTTTATCGTCAATAAAATAAAACAATAATAAGTGAAACGTATCCGAATATATAAATATCATGAATAAATAGAGAAATGCTTTTTCAGTCGAACTAGATCTTCGTATAATATTAATAATATTTTTTGTGTGAATTAATATATACACATAATTATATACACAAAAGTTATGATTATTTGTTGGTCTTGAAACACATTCTCTCATTTTAGAATGGTAAAATTAACATTGAATCGATGATTGAAGTGCTAATAAACATCCTTTAAATCACTGCAAAAAATACCATGTAATATTTATTAAATTAAAATATTTTCATTTTATTCTTTTTTTTTGCAAGGCATTAAGCACATTGATGAATTTAACGGAGTTTGAGCGAGATACACGTGTATTTTTAGATCGGCCAGCAGCAGAAATTGCGGAGGATCATGGACGCGGACGCTTCCATCTTCGCATATTGCCATGAAGGATGTTCAACAAAGGGATATCCACGAGGTTTCGGGAGATGTGGTACCGATAAATATGGTGAAGGGTATCGGGCATCTTAGAGATCCCCGACTGAACAAGGTACCTTTTGTTTCCCCTTCACTTGAACTTTCCTCGGTACAGCGAACATACGATCTCACAGCGTGAATATTCCGTGATAATAGGGCTTGGCGTTCACTCTGAAAGAAAGAATAGCCCTCGGAATACACGGGCTGCAGCCTCCCCGATTTAAGACGCAAGAGGAACAATTGGCCCTGTGCAAAGCTTCAGTAATGAAATATTCGGAGGATTTGAATCGATATTTGTATCTTGTGGAACTTCAGGTAAATATCATCACCTTTTCCTGGCATCTATCGGCATAGGGGATCTGTCCTTAATTTCTTCGGAATAATTTCTAGGAGAGGAACGAAAGATTATTTTTTCGCTTGTTAAGCGAAAACATCGAACAGATGATGCCGATTGTCTATACACCTACCGTCGGTTTGGCCTGCCAAAAGTTTGGCGTGATATATCGTAGACCTCGCGGACTTTTCATTACAATATACGATAAGGGCCATATTTATGAGATCTTGAATAATTGGTTAGTATCAGAAAAGAGATACTATAAAATGATATTGCCTCTGTCTGCAAAAAAGACGAGAATTTGCAGCCTGTCTTTTTTTATATCGATCGATTAAAAAGTAATCGATGTTTATATAAGGGAAGAACAGTTTTTAAAAGACACTCTGTAGAGTTTAAGCGGAAAGTGCGCGGGTTTGGCGGTTGTTTGCTAAAAATAGAATTCCACGCATCACACGCATCGCACGTTTTCACATTGCGTTACAACGCGAAGCAAGCAAGAAAGAAAGAGCAATTGCTTTACGTGTAGTATAGCGTATTGATTTATTTTTCATAACCACCATGATGATTTTCATCGTATTTTTAGGCCGGAACAAGCGGTACGGGCCATCTGCGTAACGGATGGCGAGCGGATTTTAGGTCTCGGTGACCTCGGGGCTTGCGGCATGGGTATCCCTGTTGGAAAACTGGCACTTTATACAGCTCTGGCTGGTATCAAACCGCACCAATGTCTCCCGATCACTATTGATGTAGGCACTAATAACGAACAACTAAGAAACGATCCTCATTACATCGGTCTTAATAAGTCTAGGACCCAAGGTGCCGAGTATGACGAATTAATTGACGAATTTATGGCTGCCTGCGTGCAAAAGTACGGACAAAACGTTCTTATTCAAGTAAGCTAACATACGTGTATACACTTTTAAATACATATAATGTTATGTCTTTAATTCAAAATTGTAAAATAATTCTATGATATTATACGACATGATAATATTGCATGCTTTGTGTATTTCAGTTTGAAGATTTCGGAAACCACAATGCTTTCCGTTTCTTAGACAAATACAGAAATAAATACTGCACTTTCAACGATGACATACAAGGTACGGCTGCGGTTGCAGTGGCTGGAATCTTAGCGTCGCAAAGAATAACTAAGAAAAGAATGGGAGATAATAAGTTTGTCTTTCTCGGAGCTGGAGAGGTTTGTTTTTCGAGATGCAACAATCTTATTTTAAAGATATTAAATACTTATGCATTTATTTTGAGATCGCAATACAACAATGTTTATTTTACTCAATTATAGGCAGCTATTGGAATAGCCGATTTGTGTGTCAAAGCGATGGAAGCTGACGGTTGTACCCAACATCAGGCGCGCGATAGTATTTGGATGATGGACATCGACGGGCTACTTGTAAAGAATCGGCCCGAAGGTAATTTGGAAGGCCATAAGATCTGGTACGCGAAGGATCACAAAGTGATGAAGACGTTAATTGAAGTTGTGAAAGAAATCAAACCTAGTGTCTTGATAGGTAAGCAGATATTTTTTAAAGAAAAAAGATCTTGGTACAGAATTGAAATGTTCGTATAGGCGCTTCAGCGGCGGCAGGGGCATTTACTCCTGAAGTCTTAAAAGAGATGGCAAAAAATAACGAGAGGCCATTGATTTTCGCTTTAAGTAATCCAACTAGTAAAGCTGAATGTACGGCACAGCAAGCATATGATTATACAGAAGTATGAATATAATATAATCTTGCATAAGAGTAACGATCACTTTTCGACGTCTTAAATTCATTCGTCAGAATCAATCTAAACGCATCTGTGTTTCAGGGTAGATGTGTATTCTCTTCAGGTTCACCATTTGGTGAAGTAAAGTACAATGGGAAGACATATAAGCCTGGACAGGGTAACAACGCATATATCTTCCCCGGTATTGCTTTAGGCGTTATAGCAACTGGAGTGCATCACATCACCGAAGATTTATTCTTAATCTCTGCGCAAACTGTTGCCGATCACGTGAAAGATGAGGATCTCGAAAGGGGTAGTCTCTATCCGCCTTTAAATAGTATTCGCGAGTGTTCGATCGACATCGCAATTAAAATAGCTGAATATGCTTACGCCAAAGGTTAGTGTTGTAATTTTAGAATTGTATAAGCGACGGAAAAATCGAGGAGTGTCGGGATTTGAACTCGGAATCCTTCGTTTCGAAACTAGCACTCTTACTGCTTGGCCGAACGCTCTACTTGTTATTATTCCGTTCGCTTATCTCGAACTTGGCCTAACGGCCCTAAATATTCTCTACAATTGCATGCAAAATATTAGCTGGTGTTATCTATCATTCTATCTATAGGTGGTTTGGCAAGCGAGTATCCGGAGCCGAAGGATAAGCGACAATTTATTAAAAGTAAGATGTATGATTGTAATTATGACAGTCCACTGCCAAATCTATATGAATGGCCGGGTGATTATGCCAAGCCACGTATCTTGCCGGAAAAGTAAGTACGATGAACTTTGTGATTCTAAATCTGTTTTCCCAATCATATAAAGACATCGTTGCATCGATAAAGTAAAATTTATCATTTTCATAAGCCGTAGGATTGAAGAGTTAGATAGATAAATATAAAAATTAATTGTAATAAGTAGTGTCGCAGCAACTTTATAGACAGCATGAACGAGTAGGTAGTTAGTAGTAAGTCTGACTGCAGAACAAGAATTTTGAAAGAATGATTAAGAATTTTATTTTTGTTTGAAAAACGTTGCGCTTTTTTATTTTTTCTTTGCATTTTTAAATTGCATTATAAAATCAAATGAATGATATATTATTTTGCTGCTGATTTTTATAAATTAATATTTGGGAATGTGTTCGTAAGGTATTTGCAAAAATTGCTCGATTTTATGCTTATTCTCTTAGTAATGATTAATTTTTTCCAGAATAAAAATGTTATGTTAATTGCTAAGCTTAGATATCAAGCTTAAATTTTATTTTATGTGTTATAACAACCCACTTCATCCATATAATGTATCCGTTTCCTTCACAGTGTTGTCCTTTTTGACTTGATCGTTTCTACAACAAATTTCGGTGGAAATCGCTGAAATTTAATTAATCTTTTTCAGAGACACAATAGAAATCCGTCACAATTTAAAACATCTGTAGCGGATTTCATCGGCCGGAATAGGAGGCTATCATTATTATCTTTAATGATAAAAATATCGATGTCTCTTTAACTTATAATCAATGTCATTCACGGCATATGCAAACAGCAAAACAACTCATAAACAGTTTTAATTGTAAGAGAAATTATTTCATCAGATGACTAACGCGCCATAGTGCTTTCATTACTACATGAATCGCTAACACAATACATGGCGGCATGAATCGATTGTTGACAATGTTATGATTGCAATAAGCTAACAGTAATATTCTAATGTTCTCCTTTGTTTATGTACCAAAATTAAAGATAGCAGTTGTTATTGAAATAATGGTTGAGATAAAAGTAACTGAAGAAAGTTTTTATGCTACATAGTTGTATTTTGTAAAAATACATTGTATTATTTTAACATTTTACACACTTTAATGTTAGAAAAAATATATGTAAAATGCGTCAGGATAATAGCATTAATAACTCTTTTTATCAAAATAATTAAATTTTGAAGTTGTTGTAAACTCTATTAAAACTAATCGGTTATAGTATATTTAATAATACAATATGTTTAGGTTTCCTGACTTCTCCTTTACGGACGAGAAAACATTCTAAATCCTTCTTCACTTTCTCTCCTGAAGATCCTTCTCAAAGTTACCGTGAGCATAAAACAGACTAAGACGACTGAATTTCCAACTCGAATGAAACTCCAACGAAGATCGAAGCTTTTAGTTTGAAAACTTTTATTTTGCAATATTTTATATTTATATATAGATTTATGTTTTATAATTACTTTATTAATATTTTTATATAAAACTTTAAATAAATATGCTTAAAATTTAAATCAAAAAAGATTGCCACGAATTATAATTGTTTTCTTTGACATCAGCGACAGATTTAGCTTTAACACTTAAAAAAAAGGCGATTTTTTAATATTTTTATAAGTCTGATTATATAACTTAAGAATAGAGTGATGCATAAATAAAACTAGAAATAATAATTATAAATACAACTTTTACATTTAAACTGTTTTGCAACATGTTTTTGAACATTTTACTAAGACTTTCAATAACTTTATTTAATAAATTACCAACAATAACCTGAAATATCTGTCCTAAAGATACATAAGACACATAATAGATAAATAGATCAAGGATATAAGAACAAGGATATAATTCTACGATGGAGAAATTGTTCTTCTTGGAATGGAAAAGACAATATATCTTATGTTTATGTTGCAACATTTGTTAAATCAGTATCTGATTCTAGATATCATAAGCTTAGGAGAATGGCATGCTGTGTATAATGTGCAATATTAACATCTTACGGACATGATAGAATGTGCTTTTGTTTGATGAGCAAAATGATCCTTGTATTTTAGTATGTATATACATATACTAAAAATATTATTTGAGAAATAACTTGAACTTGTAAACGTCACGATTAAGTTTATTTAAGCGACTGAAAATATATTCTTCTAAGGACGATTTATCTGCATTTTTAAAAATAATTTTATCTTTATACATATATAATAATTTACAAGAGTATAGCTTACATTTATACGTCGCTTAGATAAACTTGTAAAGTTACCGTTTATGTAATTAATTGTGTTCTTCTCCCACAGATTATGACCTGTTGGAGAGTCTAAACTCTAAATATGAGACGACCACTTTGACACAAACTTCTTAATTTAATTTCTCGCAGTCAGAAAGCAAACTGTTATTGTGGATTTCACAAAATAGTATTCTTTAATATTAAGAAACTACAATTTATCAATGTTTCTTTTTTGCGTTTAAATATGCTCGAATAAATGCGTACTTATTTATATATTTAACGTAATGACGTAGCGATGTTTGACACAACGCAGAAACATATTTGAATAGTTTACAACTATTCACTAACTTCGACATGGATTGTCAAATATTCCAGTACACATTACAGATTATTTATTTTTTTAAGATATTTACCCGAAATAATCGCAATATTATTTCTAATAGCGTAATTCTGTATCATGTGACATGCACAATACATGATACATTTATTTTGTATTTCAAAGTCGTTAGTTAATGAATAGCTGCTTTTTGTTATAATTATTTGATCCTTCATTAGAAATGAAACACTATCTCCTTCAGTATTTTTAAAGTAATAATATATAATAAATAAAAATTCGCGAATATAATTTTTATGTTGATTACTTCATTGGCAATAGAGTGATCATATATGCAATAAACTATAAAAGAGTATCGGAAAGAGGAATCGTTATAATGTATCAAAATATTATATATCAAAACCATTATAACACCAATATGTTTATACTGTGTGATGCGCATTCTTTTATCCTATAAAAGAATGCTACACACATCTAATAAATCTTTGACAAAAGGCATCTATATTATATGAAATAAGTATTTATCAATAATATTGATTAGGTTTTATTAATTACTGCCACAAAATAAAAAATGTAAGTCTGTGCAATTCTGTGTACAGAAAAGTTTATCATGCTGCCATGGAAATATCTTGACAGTATGTACATCGCAAAAAATAGATTCCATCAAATCGTGAATATGTTTATGAATTGCTAAATAATGATGTAAATTATGATGTTAAAAGATTATGAATAAATGTTAAATTCTGGTCGTTATTTCATGTGTTAGATATATATTTTATACCATTCCTATATATATTGTACGATAAATATCAGGAAAAAGCAAAAGGAAAATACAACTTAATACGAGATATATGTTTCTTTAATATAATCAAAGTTTATGAACATAATTTATATATACACAAGTATAAAAATTATCTCATTCCTTACATATTCCTGTTTTGTGAACTGTTTTCCAATAAAGCATCGGTCGAAGAAATATATCTTATGTTTCAACCATGACGATGCGTTTATCACTGCCATAGACTTTACTAGATACAGTACCTACAGTATCCAGCTAGCAAGAAAAATTCTAGTACTTAAAATATATATTTTACTCATTCTTCCTTTTTCTTTGTAATAATTTAGTAAATTTCTGTTCAATTCTATATATCACTTTGATGGCTATTGAATCAAATTTGTTTAGGCACTATCATCCGAGATATTTGGATCATAGTCTGGGTCGTCTTCATCATCATCTAAATCTAGATCATCCAGATTTTGGAACAGACTCTCGTCTACTTTTACAGCATCACCTACATGATTAAAATTGCAATTAATATGTAATATCCGGTTTGGAATTTAAAAATAAAATATTTAAAATTAAAAAAATAAAAGTTACCATCGTCTAAGAATTTAAGATCTGATTGATCCAATGTCTTGTCGGTCATAAACAATTCTCGGCCTGTTAACTTTTTGCCCTCACGATCCGCCAGTTCTCTCCGTTTTGTATAGCCCATTTCTTCATCAAACTTCTCTTTCCAACTTAGGAAAGATTCCACGGTCACCCGAGTTCCCTCAAATCGCTTCTACATACAAAAGCAAAGGAAACATTATTACAATTGTCATCTATATGGATCTAACCAGAATGTCTTACCCTTTCCGCCTCCTCTTCCTCCTTCAGCTTTTGCGCCGCAGTCTCTTCTCTCCTCAGCTTTATCTTGTCCCACTGTACATTGAGCCATTCCTGAGCCGTGCTGACCAACGTAAAGACCATTACCATTCCCAGATTCTCATTCATCTGCTCTGCCAGATGTGCCTTCAACTTCTCGTCGTCGCCATCCTCGAGATTCTCTTGCTCCGTAATTGATATGAGTAGTGGCTCATCCGGATATTTGGACGTGTATGTAAACTCCAGTCGACAACCGAGACCATTGACAGTTTCCGGCTCGTACTCCTCCGTCTTGATTGGTATGGCAAATGTGTAAAACGGCTCTGTCGCTAAAACTGTACACGCATGTTGTAATTCATTGTCGAAAAATTCAATCATCATTATCGTTAGGCTACGCATGCATCTCGTTCGCTTTGATCTGGTCAAACGGGTTACAGGTTGGAATCTCGACAAGTACGTACTTTCCAATTCCCCGCAATAGATCGACTCCAGGGCCTCGATCTCGTTGCGCTGTTCCTCCTTGTAGTCCATGCTCGACGAAATAACTACGATCTCTAAGTGCTACCGGCTAAAATATATAACTTGCCAACGTTTAACGACCAACAAAATGTGTCATATCGAGCCGATGTGCCCGCGCGCGTCGACGGTTCGATCATCTATGGTCGATCTTGCAGAGATTTTCACGAGAATTTCGCGCCTACTAACGCCCTCTCAAGTAAAACAATAGAAGTCAAATCCCGGGGAATAAAAATTTTTGGTCACTAAATTTGGCAACCTAAATATCTGAATATATAATTATAGTTTTCAAATTACATATTTATGCAATAATATCAATAATATATTGTCACGAATTAAACTAATAACAGGATAATTAATTATATGATTAGTATTATACGCAAATTTTTCTATAAATTGATTGTAATAATTGATCTTTTTTGATGGATTCTAAAGCAGACACGGATGGTAACACGAACATGGCCGCGGATGAAGTTACCCAGAGAAGAATATTGATACCGACTCATTGTAACCTAAATTGGACATGTAAACTGGTGGCGCTGGCGTCTCTACATATCGATATGAATGCTTGCGATTCTCGAAGTGACTACTTGAATATTTCCGCGAATGTGTGGTGATTCCGCGACCGGTGGCTCGTGTGTTCTTTCATGTTCTTTCATCAACTTCTTTATCTCTAGGAGACGTTTCTGGTCGAGAAATAACGCACGTAGGATGCATAACGTACGTTTCTGAATGCAGGTAATCAACGTGAGATGTAACATCGTGTCGATGTATGTGATGGGTGTGAGGGCCTACACGATGAGAGAAGTCAATTTGTCGAAAGTCTTTCATAGAAGGATTGAAAAAAAAATTGACCTCTAATGGCCGCTTCGTTATTTTAATATCCTAAAAAGACTGTATCTTTCCCTTTAGGCTACCGTGTAGGTTTTTTTACCCAATGTTTATATGTAACGTTTTTTGCTTATTATTCCCTTACGTCGTTTTTATTAAGTACTCGTTTTTATTAAGTATGTATTTCCATTAGGTTGTACTGTATTTGCAATGCTTTCGCACACGATGCTCGGCGGCTACGTGAAGGAAATCGTGTAACGATGTTCCTCGAAGATCTACTGTAATGAAGATATGTCTTCAAGTTAGATGCTTAAAGGATTTTATTACAACTATTGACTGGTTTTCATAAATCATTAACATCAACGTATGTATTACTAATTAATCAATAGAATGGCAAAGACAAAAGATAGGAAGAACGCAATGGCAAAAAATGACAAGTTAAAAACATTGAAAGACCTTCCTACGTGTATGGTTGTGTTGCATAACATTGCTTTCAATAAAGATCTAATAAAACTTTACAAACTGCGTTTCTTGGAAAAGGAAAAAAAGAAGTTAAAACATTCGTCATCGTGTATCAATACATCTAAAAATTCGTCTAATGTATGGATGTTGAAGGAAAAAATGCAAGAAGATAATACAGTGGATGAAACTTCTCAAAGTAAATACGTAACAAGAAGTCGTTTGAGAAAATTAAGTCAAGAAAATCAAAACAAAGAATGTAAAGATCTTAAACTTTTAAGCGACGTATCATGCAAGCCTAAATTAATTCTACCAGGATTTATAGTACAGGGGCAGCACGTAAACTGTGATACTAGCGTCATATCATTTTCAAGTAAAAGTAATGACGAAGCTTCTAACATATCTTTGAATACGCATTGTAGCTATACACAGGAGGTGCCAATAAATATTAAAAGGCATGATACGAACAGAAGATCAATCATACAAAAGAAAAATAGTGTTAAAAGAAAATTATACTTTGATAAATCAGGTAATATATGATAAACTTATTTATATTATAATATATGGAAAGTTTAATCCGTTTAATTTTTGTTTTTGTAGAAATTGTTGTAAAAGGTTTGGAATCGATTAAAATCAACTCCGATGAAAGTTATTCGGATGAAAAAAAAGTAACTAATCATAACAGCAAAATGCAAAAAATATCCAATGAGGGTCTGGAAGTCCCATCAATGAAGTCTAATGCAGACTTGTTCCATCAAAAGTATGATAAGTTAGATACAATTCTTACTACTGAAAGAAATGGCAAAGCAAAACTAGAACAATGTAAAAGGCCTCAAACTGTCAAGAGTATGTAATCTGTTATTAATTTTACATGTTTGATAATATGAAACGAGAATATATCTAAAAAAATTTAGTTTAAGAAGTCTTAAAAAAATATTTTATTTTTTAGCTTTGTTTTCAAATTTTATCAATACAAATGTAGAAAATAAAATTTCTAAAACATCCGAAAATATTGAGGGAAATTCTAAAAACGTGAATTTTTCTGATAATTTTTTTACTACATATAATATAAACGAAAGCCAAAATGAAAAAGTTACAAGCACAATATCAAGCGATCTATCTTTGACTATAGATAGTACGATACAGGCAACAGATTGTTCAGAATCAATTTTAAATCCTTTTTCTATCTGTCCGACAACTCCAACAGTACCTAAGACTAAACAAAAAGTTCCTAAAAGACTCTCTGATTTTTTTACATATAATAATAAAATAAAACATGCAAATAAGACAAATAAAAACACCAAAAGAAATCTACCAAAAATAACTGAAGAACATATTTTACCAAAAGGTACAATAAAAATTATGAAAATAAGTGCAAATAACGAGAACTTACAGAATAATTTTTCTAAGCAAGTTTTTCTGGAACAAAATAAATATAATGATACTAATAGCAGTGTAAATCGAGTTTCATGCATTGATAATACACTTGATTCCACAAACATTCTTAAAGAAAAAGAATGTCATATATCTGAGTCTACACCAGGTCTTAACAATAATATTAATTTAAAAAATAAAAATATAGATAATAAACTGCGAAGTACAAAAATTGATCATAAAGACAATTTTTTTATGGAAGAAAATGATAACATTCATAATGTAAATGATGTTAATAGTGAAACAACATATGAAGATAGCATTTCGAACTATCAAGAACAATCAAATAAATTGCATAATAATGAAGAACGCGAAAATAACCTAGTACAAAATAAAAATAGTGAAACAAATTCTGATGAAAGCATTTTAAAGAACGATTCAAACCTTATAGATATAAATAAAAGCTGTATTGATAATAGATCATCAATATTCGGTAGTAAAAAGGAAGTTACAAAACAAAATCGAAAGCGTATCGCAGAAGAAAATGCTGCAGATATCAAATTGAATAATAAAAAGAAGAGATTAAATAGAATTACTTGGCTGCAGAATAATGTAACATGTACTAAATTAAATCATCAGCAACTTGATGATTTTTCAAATATTGATACAATGGTAACAGTAGAATCAAATATAGCTAAAGAAAATTATTTTAATAAGCAAGGTCACTTACGTGAACGTTCGAATAAAGAAAGGTCAAAACTACCGACATCTGAAAATGAGTTTAATAACAAAAATAGTGTAGAATCTAAGCAAATACATTCAGATATTGAAAATGATATAATTATTTCAACAAATACAAAGACTGAGGAATTTTGCAAATGTCGCTCTTTCAATAAAGAAACAGCTTTTAATAAAACTTATAAAGAGAAAGATATTCAAACGGATCCAGTTTGCAGCAATCATTGTCGTAGCACTTCAAAAAGCACATCGGAAGAAACGCAACATATAAATCAAATAGATGGAAATATTTATGAAGATACTATTATACAAAAGGAATGTAGGACTGACGAAAATAAAAATGATGGTAATGACGGTGATGATAGTGATGATTGCGATGATTGTATTTCTCTGTATGCAGAATCATTTGATACGACTTTGTAAGTAAATAAATTTAAAAAAAACTGACGAAATTTAATATTATCATAATATTCTATAATTTTTTTAATATTAATTTTTTTTAATGAAAATTATATTTTGCAATTTAGTAATATCATTTATTAAATAAGTTGCAATATATTTATTAATAATTGAAAATGTATTTCTTTCTAATGTTCTTGTAGTTATGAAAAGACATTAGGTGAACAAAAGAAACCAAGTAAATCTCTACATTCTGATGTACCATATTTGATGACTGTTAGCAGTTTTAATAAGTTTGTGAAGCAGAATGCAACAGAATTTAATAAAGAGTATGCAAAATATGAAAATAACAGTATAGAAATGGCGGATAAAAGTGATTTAACAAAAAAAGAATTTAACAATCAATCGGGACGGACTGTGCATACAGATCGTGTACCTGAAACTAGAACCGCATCAAAAGTACCATTTGAGGCTAAAAATGTAAACACATTAAATTATCAACTGTTAAAAAAACATATTAGAGACTATATTAATGGACATTGCTTTATGGTATTGAGGAGAGGTAAATGTAACAAACAACTGTACTATAACTGTAAATTCGAGCACAATGTAAGTATATTTATTTTATTTTCTTTCTATACATCCAATTATATACTGACTTGATTTCATTTACAGTTGCAGGATCTCGTCAATACAATTTACGAGGAAGATCCTAAAATAATAATAAGTATGATACAACAAGCAATATATCTTGGCTATACTTTTATTGGCAAAATGATATTTATAAAATCATTACATAAATTAACTGTTGACCAGATTTTAATAATATTCGACAAGTTTTATAATATTCGTAATATTCATAAAGAATTAACAGCATATTCAAAGCATAAGATCATACAGAGTATTGTTAAAGAGTTACTGAATAGACAAATGCCTTTGAAAACAATTGTGGATAGTTTGATGAAATACATTCCATCAGAGGATCTTGCGAACTTATTAATATATGTCGAAAAAAACATAAAAAATAATGAATATTGGAATACTGTAAGAACTTTAGTTTTAAAATTGCTACAAATTAATGAGGTGGAGAACTCTGTTATCCACAAGATATTAACTGAATGCATAGAGAATGAAAATTTCACTAATATTAAAGATGTTAACGATAATTTGATAAATAAAATTTCTCATACGTTAATGTCAACATTGGACAAAGACCTAATAGAACGCTTCAAAAGTTTTTTAACTGATAAAACTGCAAACAATTCTGCGATAGTTCAGAATTTTGGAAAAAATATATCTGAAACCATTGCTTCTCCCGATGGAAATACGAACTCATCAGAGATGGAATCTCCAAAACTCAGTAGTACCGATATAAATATAAGTAGACCCGAAAATATGGACCATATAAACAAAGTGAACGGAGAAGTTTATACACTGCGACGTATTGGTAATTATTTATTTTATTGTAACAAGAGAGTGAAAAGTGTGTTTGTGCGCGTGCAAACATATATGTACACATATTTTCTATAGTCTTTAAAATTATA
>JAJVSH010000042.1:1166537-1190693 GCA_021460005.1 Tetramorium alpestre | reverse complement strand
TTTAATATTTCATATTTTGCATAATAATTTTTAAATGGGAAGCACTTAAAGATAACCAGTCAATTTGTGAAAAATTGACGCGTTCAGGCATGTCACATCGTACAGAAATGAAAGTGCTCTTGTATGAAGTCACAAATCGGCGAGTGACTTTTCTTGTATACTAAGCATATTCAAATTATGCCAATTAATAAAATATTTTTTTATATTACTTGTATTAACTACAGGAAGAGATAACTATCATAATAATACTGTAATCTTCTTACATCAATAATTTCATAAAACAGATTGAATATGTAAAATCAGTAAAATATTTATTGTAAAATATATATTGTATTAAATATTTTAACAAATATTTAAATTAAATATTTTAACAAATATTTAATACAAAGGCACGTTCACTATACGATGTGTCATACCTGAGCGCGCCAATTTTCTACAAATTGATTGGTTATCTTTAAGTGCTTTCTATTTAAAAACTATTATAGCCTCGACATTTTCGCATAAGAGTTTTCGACTTAGAATTTTCCACAGAATTTATCATTGTAAGGACATACGATCTTTTTGGGACACCCTGTATTTATATTCAATTGTGTAAAGGCAATTCTTTTCTCATTATTTCAAACTTTACTTTTCATAAAAAGAATAATGAGAACATTGTCGTTTTAATTATTTTTTAACTCTCATTATTTTTCCTGTATGTATGTACATACAAACAGAGAAAAAGGAAACATGTACATGTATAAACTTATTTTAAATATAATTGTTTATGAAAATTTTTTTGCTGAGGTTTTTCTGCATTTCCTTGCAAGTTTGAGGTCTTAAAAATATATTCTTAACATACTTTAAAGTTATGTCTATAAAAAAGTGATAGAGTTCTAAGTAAAAAAAACCTGCGCAGACCTGAATACCTTTTTCCGCAAAAATTGGAAATTTAGCATTCTTTATCTTTTTTCTTTAACAGAGACAAATCTATATTTAATTCTATATATTATTTTTTATAGTTCTCTTGCCCTAATCTATTTATATTTAAATAATAGTTTCAATGGTCCAAATATATTTGAACAGCTTGTTACGAATACCAAAGAGATGAATAAACAGAATGCTTTCATATTTCGAACAATACATACGAAAATTCTTTGGAAATGAATCGAAAAAGATCACCACATATATATCCAGAAAGAACAAAGAAAATGCTCGTTTCAAGAAAATCGTTGGAATGTAACACAAAATATAAACTACGTATATGTATAGCACATCTAGTGTTCAAAATATAAGTATACACTTGCAGAAAAGCTGAAAATACAGAAAATATGATAAAAATATCATTACTGATTCTATTTGTATATGCATATCGTATCATACAATTTTTCATTGTATTTTCTGCTATCAATGATCAAATCTACGAAACATGCAAAAACAAAATAAATTTTAGCAAGCCTAGCGCTCATGGACTGAAATATTACACTGTTTTTGCGGAGTTTAATACTTCCGATAAATTCTTGTCTATTAATAAATAAAATATTTGCAATAAATCGTTGATTTACTCTAACGACGAATATTGGTTGTTGGTATAAATAGTGTAAATTTGTTTTGCGAGATGATAAATTTATGCAACGAATTTTCGTCGAATTCATATTATCCTAGTTTGACAAATTTACATTGCCTTCAAAGTAATATATAAATTTTTCGACAATCAAAAAGGTTGTCGAAGAGAGGAAAAAGAGAAAAATTCACAAATTGAGAAGTTTTCCATGAAAATTGTGTGTATCCGAAAATGCAACATGAAAAAAAGAAGATTTTTGCTATTAAAGTTACAAGCTTCATAGAAAAATAAAGCAGTAAAATGTTAGGCTTATTGTTAGTAATAAAATCAAGTTTTTGTAAAACATTTTCTCTTCCAAGGTGATTTTAAATCTGAAAAATATGAACATTTTCATGGCAGAGCATGAGAAAGAATGGTCTAGAAATTATTTCGGAAGTGCGGAGAAGATAAAAGTTGATGTTGTTGAGAAAAAATATTTATACAATTCGAGAAAAAAATACAATAAAGTAAAATATACATATGTAAGCAATGATAACAGTAAAACGGAAAAAGAATTTTAAATATATCAAATCATATGATGATAGTAGTACAACAAGAAGAAATAGCCACGTGAAAAGTCGCACGGATTTACGATTAAAATATCTTAAAAAAAGGACGTGTTTAGAAAGGAAAGTTCAAGGAAAGTTGATTGATGATCTAATTTTAAAGATGACTTAGCTATAAAGAAGCATTCAGATCCTATGGAAGATAAGAAAGAAATATAGGCTATTTATTACCACATTGTCAACGAACGAAAACCCATAGCACATCTATTGTTCGGCGCAAATAGCCGCAGGCTACACTATACAAAGGTATACCGTTAGGTCTTTACAAACATACTGCCGCTATAGCCTAAAATATTGGAAGCTTATTTTATTATTTTTAGTGCTGATAACTGTAGTCATAAAATATAAAAATATAATTTTGTTTATCTATTTCACATGGACAAAGTACAATTGTAATTCAATTTAATTCTTTTCGCGACCTCTTATTGACATTATTGTATCCAATATTATTAGTTTTATCTGTGCTTTCAGAAATTATAAAATTTTGCCGAAATGTTATAATTCCCAGAAAAAAAAACAATTATGAAAACTTTACTTGGAAAAAATTTACAAGATATATTTTTAGCTGCTCTATAGATGAGGAAACTCTTTTAATTAATTTGATCAATAAATGCGGTTTTTAGGTTTAATGTTGGGTTTAATATTTCGACAGCTCTTCAATATTTTTGCATATGTAGAATTTCTATTTTCGCATTTTTAATGTGTTCTGCTTTTATCCTCATTATCTCTTAAGACTCCTTATAACTATACTTTCTCTCATTATAACTATACTATGTTAGAAATTTTTTCCTTGTAATACATATGAAAATNAATAACGTTTTGCTTAACGTAGACTACGATAAAATGCGTGAAATAATTCTTTTTTATTATTCTGTATCATAATTCAATATATCTACAGTGAGCAAAAACCAGAGGTCAACTGTATGTACATATCGTGTTAACGTGGCACTCGACTTAAATTCTAAACCTGTTTGCGCGATCATTATTTCATTATGGCAAAAACCGGAAAAGAGGTATGATAGAGGTCAACGGCTAATAAATATTCTCTTTGATGATTCGAAAACACATTGCGCGATTGATCGGAGTTAATATTTCACGATCTCGTTCGCAAGAAACAAGACAACCTCGTCGATCGTAAATATCGATTGAATTGTTTATTAAAATTGTTTGTTAAAGCAAGTCACAGAGGGAGATATCTGGGCATTCGCAGGAATTAATTATCACTCACTGACAGACTAACCCCGAGGTTAGACTCTCTCGCGTAATCGCTGATAATTAATCACATGCATCGAGCTGTAATCATACCGAATATGGATCCCCGGTAGCTTGGCATAGCGATCGACGTTGCACGTGCCGTTGCTCGTTGACATAGCAGACTTTAGCCACGAAGACTTCCTTAGCGATTTTCCTTGTCGGCCAGACGGATCGATCTGGAAGAGTGCAGGAGGCTGTGCCTTTCCCTGCGTCGCGACGCCCGATGACAGTGCGGCGTCGTGGTGAAGAGGGACGCGAGGGTGGATCGCGCTCCACGATGCGCAGTAAACGCCGAGCATGATATTTACTTCTGCGATAAATGCCAACTAAAATTGTTGACAAAATCAAGGACGAAATGGAGCAGAATCTTATCGACGATGCCTAAAATCGAATCGGCAGCTATTTCTGCTTTTACATTAGATTTTGAGGTGTGTGTGTGTGTGTGTGTGTGTGTGTGTGTGTGTGGAATAAATAAACGAGATGTTTATTCGCGCGAATCAAGTTTGTGATAAGCAAAGTCTGATTTTACACAAACTGATGTAAAATACGAAAGTCTATATTTTATATTTTTTGTCGACCTCTGAGATTGAAGTATCAAGAAACACAATCGCGTCACGCGGCGAGATACGTGTAAAGTGAAAGATTTATATTACTATGCCTGCATCATCGTTGATCAAAATTTTAATTCCTTTTAGAATATAAAAACTAACTTATATTACTTTAAATTTCAAAATTTTTAACAAGTCTAATTATTGATGTAACGACTGATTGAAAATAAATGTTCCCAAGCATTTTTTTCATTAATTAGAAAAAAATTTTAACGATTTTCGAGAAACTCATTTTTCTTCTGAACTACTTCTATCTTTTTTTTTTAGTACAATAGATAGAAAATATCTGATCGAAACAGATGAAATGTTGACAGATGAATTTAAACAATGAGTCCCACTGAACAAACTATTTTTCTGATAATATTGTCTAATGAAATAAAACAAAAAAATGTTGAATATTTCATTTTAAATATAATTGTATATATACCAATAATACTTTAGCATTATCTCCACTTTTATGTGTTTTTCCTTGTCAATAGTATAACGTATACCATTTGGATACAAAATAAATAGAAAATAATAGCATCTTGATAAAAACAGTAATAAGCTTTTTTCTAAACCTGTCCCACTTAGAATTAAAAATTTTTTATATTTAAAATATTCTAGAAAATTTTTTGTTCTTTCACATAGTTTCTCTAAGAAGCAATATCCAATATTTTATTAATTATTCTATATATTTTTTTGTATTTTTTGTATTTTGAAAGATAAGAAAAAAATATTTCTAAATTGTCTCTTATTCCAACACAGGAAAAAAATTAACTCCGTCCTTAAAAGATCCCGTCCTTCACATCTGTCGACCTTTACTTCCTTCCTTTCCTCTAACTTTTACTTTCGAAAAACCAATCATCACTTTTGGTATTAGAACATGTTACGCTTGTTTTATTATTTTAGCAAAGTTCCATTTTTCTTAATATCTGTAAATCCATCTTGAATTAAGTTTTTCAATTTTCGTCAGTAACTCGTAGTGAACAACGTGCAACATTGTTTGCCACAGGTGCACCATTCTCTAAATAAAACTTATTAGTCTCAAAGTTCATTTCTTTACTTATTTTACACTTAAAGTATTACGTCGCATCTCGTAACATTCCGCGATTTTGTTTCTAGAATGATAATTATAAGTTGGGATAAGTTGAGATTTAATATATGTAATGAAATCAATGTAAAATAATTATTATATAATTAATCATTTCAAATATATATGCAATTGATACAATACATACAAATTTATTAGTTTTGTAGATTTTATTTACAATACTGATTACATGATTTTTTTTAATGATAAATGGTAATTTTAATTATTTATGTTGCAAAATAATTTTTGCTTCTATAAAAAATTAGATTTAAAAGGAATTTATAAAATAATTTTATTTTAAAAACCGTGTGAAATTTATTCATTTCCGAAAAGATTTATATATCACTTTTCAATTATTCTAACATATTTTCAATATAGGAAAAAAATGATACATTTTTACATCAATTTGATTATTAATGTAACTTTATTTTTTTTAATAAAAAAAACTGATTTTCTATAAATTAAAACAAAGGAAAATAAGAGTTAAAAATTTTTTTAAATTTTATTAGAAATATAAAATATTTTTTAATAAGAAAAAAAACTATATATATATACATATAGATTCCTTGTATATGTATAAAAAGATAAATAATATATACATATATGTATGAAAATATAGACAAAGAATTTTATTCACTGTAATTTCTGTATAATTTATTTTTACTTTCCGTATTATTCGCTAAAACAAGTGTGAGACCGGACATCATTTTCAAGATACATGTTTTAACGTGTCGTGCTATTGCACCGTAAAACGGATTCGTTCTAGTCACATTTTGTGCGACAATCGTAACGCGGTTTCATGTACATAAAACGCTCTTTGTCTTTAGTGTGCTCTTTGTCTTGAATTAGAAAGTTACAATAGTATGTTGAAGGATAGTAATTAAACGAGAAGGAGGGTGGAGCCAATGGAAACAGTAAGTGCGACACTCATTGTATAAGCCACGTGCTACAAGCAGAATTCAATTAATAAATTTAATGACATTTTAATATTATTTTGATTAGTTATGTGTGAAACATTAATTTTAAAAGATTAATTTTAAAAGAGATATCGGTAAAGAAATTTGGACGTGATTTATTGTCTTATTTACTTTAGAAATTTGCTTGTTCTTTCCGTAATTATGATTGTAGCATAATTTACAAGCATCACATTTAGCTACAAAATTTACAATGTAAAATACCCTATTATTTTTGTAAGGGGCACAAAATGTTTCATTAATCGCTGAGCTTACTTGATATCATATTTCCATGATAAATTATTAATCAAATGTACTTCAGATATTTTGCGTATAAATTTTTATACTATTTAAAAAAATGTAAATGCGATTTTTTTATTGTCTCCGGTAACATACGTGATTAAATTTCACACAAACTTTTTACGAACTCGTCTTTTCTTAATTTTTCCTTCCAGTAATATATTAGTCTAAACGGACATAATTGGTTAAAAACTCCGACGTTTAAATGAAAACGAGCTGCCGCATTAAAATATTGTCCACGTCGCGTGACGATTTCAAAAAAAGAATGCTTCGAAATTTATTAAGATTATTCTGAATTTATTTTAGCACTCATTCTTATAGGTGCTTCGTCTAAATTAATTAATCATTGAATTAATTAATCACACATTGTTTTAAAAATTGTTCGAAGAATATTTATTCACAAAAAATATATTTTATTTTTATTAGTACGAAATTAACATCGACTGTTTTATTGTAGAAATTGATTCGAAATAACAATACGTCTATTATTTTAATATAATTAATATAATTTTTCATAAATTTATGACGCTTATGCGTCAGATGGATCTGCAATCCTACTTGCCGCTGCAACTTTTCCGGGGGAGGGGAGGGGATAGAAGCAATGCGGTGACTTCTGCGCAAGAAAAGGAGCGAGAGCGACTGCCGCACCAGGGTTCTGAAAATCGTGCCCTTTTCACAATCGTCATCGCAATGACGCGCAACGCCTGCACGATAATATTTCCGTTACGCTGTTCACTCAGCGTTAACCGAGCTCTCGTGTTACAGCGCGATTATATCGTGTGTTCCAGCCGCGATTTATTCGTCCGACACTCGCGCGCGTTTATACGCTCTCTCTCTCTCTCTCTCTCTCTCGAGGGTGACAATCGCGAGAGCGAGCGTTAGGTCCGTAAATCCTGTCGCCCTGTAAACGTGAACTTGGCACATCCGTGTGCGTGCCGCTTTTAACGATCTCTCGTGCCACCTTCGTACCTATAATTACGAGCCGCTTTGGCCCACGGCACACGATATCACCCATGCATCATGCAAAAATGTTTCGCCCGCGACGCGACGTCTGTTTTCTCGGCGGAAGAAACGAAAGAGAGAGAGAGAGAGAGAGAGAGAGAGAGAACCAACTCAGCTGTCTCGGATCCGCGGACTACGTCATCACGGCCCTGCAAGGGAGCAGACCTTCCCAAGGGCGCTGACGGTTTGAAGCCGCGGCACTGGCGGCGCGGCGCTGCGCGGCGCGGCGCGGCGTCGCAACGCTTGCGCGCCGTCGCCCCGACGGCGCTCGGTGCACGGAGGGCGACGGTGACCCAGGGGCGGCAGTGTGGGTTCAGGGGGCGGCGAGGGTGGGTGCCTCCTCCAGTTGGAACTACCCCTTGACAACAGCCCGCGACCATTCTCACCCTCGGCGGCGGCGGCGTCGGCGGCGGCGGCGGTGGCGGCGGTGGCGAGGCTCTCCGCTTCGCAACACACCGTGCGGGGTCCCCACCGAAATCGCGCGCGCGCGATCAATCGGACAGTGGTGCGAATCAATCAACGATCCCGGGGTACGAGACGTCGCCGTCGTCCTCCCCGCGGGGAGACGGATCCGCACGGCGTGCTCGGAGCGTGAACGACAGGCTGCCGCTCGTTCAGGTAAATCGATTAAAACGCGCGCGTACACGCACGGCAATTCGTGCGTGGCGCACGAGCGACGAGCACGATGGACCGGCGAGCGCGGTCCAAGACGTAGCGACGCGACGCGACGCGAAGTACCGAGGGGACGTGATCGGCGATGTGCATCTGGATCGGAGCCCTTCTTAAGCCGCGGATTAAGGGGGAGGACTGGCAATTGCACAACACGCACAACCGGCTATTGGACCGGCATACCGCTTGCGGTCTCGTATGACGTACCACCGCCGGTACGTATCGAGAACGCACTCGCCTTATCCCCCGTCTCATCCGCCGCCAATGCTCCGTTAAAAGATTTTCATCACGTATTCGCCACGTATTTACCGGCGCACCGTGTGTGTCATGACTCCAGTGTCGTCACGAGGATGCCGCCTCGCTTTTTGATATTTAACGCAGTTTGCCGATTATCGTTGGTGCCCAACGCACGCTTTTCTACGTAACGTGGCGCGCGAACGAGCTCTCGTTGTTTTAATGTTCAACGATAAAGTATGCAGATACACGACATAAGTAATTTAACGGAGTAATTTTGTGCGTTCGAGTGTACACAATTTGGCGCAATTTCGCAAACGTCGACGGCACGACGACCGAATTGTGTCGATTAACGGTGAAACTGTTGAGACCGCGAGATTAAAATCGCCCGGAGATATATTTTTACCGCGATTCTTTTCCCATTGTTCGGTTTATGCTCGTATTAACCAATTTATTATGGTTGATAAACGAGCGCGGACTCTTGTTTATTGACGTTTACCTGCGAGCCGTGTGAATTATTCGAGTTCTCGCAGACGTAAAGGACAGTAAATTATAAATTTGCGAAACTACGTAACCAAAATCATTGATCGGGATATTCGTCCGCGCGTATCGCTCGCATCTCGAGGGCTGCGATTTTTGCGACGTCTCGTCCGAAGTGCAATTTGCAAGAATAATGCGCGCGCCATTGTAAAACAAATTTATTTCCGCGTCATTCGCACATCAGCATTTTAATTCTTCGATAATGGATGTCTCCCCTTTCTTCAACTTGCTGTACAAACGATAATTGGACAAACGGAGCTTGCGTAACGCAAGCGTACCGTCCTCGTGAATCAGAGTTGCGTCGTAATCTTACGAATCTAATGATAAGTTCGCGCGTCGTTAAAACGCAAGAAGCCTTACTGTCCAAGGGAATTTCGTTGAAGGTTATACCGACCCACATTGCACCAACGCATAAATATTGCCGGCATTTCTCGCGTATCTGCGTAAATTGTCTTACGCGCTCACATTATGTGGGAATGTCAATAATGTGTAACATTAATTAACAAACACATAAATTGCAATGTAGCCATTGTGCGAATGCGCTTACGTAAAAACAAAAAGGACGGATCAACTTACCGATCTGATAATTATCTTGAACAAATCTGATTTCTAACTTGACGCTTATCCAAATCTTATTTTATATGATTTTTTACTCCATATATTTTACAAGAAGTCTCGCAATTAAGAGTTACACATTATCAATAGTATGGAAAGTTTTTTACACGATTTAATATGGATAAAGATTTAGTTTCAGCTAAACTCCGGCGTAAAGCACTGCAAACAATGCCAGGCCTTGAAAAGTTCAAGCTATAGAGCTCTCGCTAATAACGTGCATTAACGCTGAGCTCGTCAAATGTTGTTTCGCGCAATATTCACGATTATACATAATATTCCGCCGATATGCATCAATCTGTGGAAACTGAAACCAGCGTGGCGATAATGAATAAGCAGGCTATGTCGCGTGCCTTTGCTAATACCGCACTTTTCACACAAGTCCTTGAAAATTTACGTATTAATCTCAAATTAAAATTATCGACTACGTCAGAATAAAGCCACGAATTATTTGCCTTCGTAATTAATCTCGAGATAATCGGAGTTTTGTTCTCGAGGCCGGCTTTTATAAGAAGACTCGAAAGTTTACACGCCATTTATGCAGTAATCTTTCGGTAATTAGTTTCAGCATGGAGTGCCCCGAACCAGTAGAACGAGGTCGGAATTTTCGTCTACTAGCCGAAGAGGAATTATCTAAGCTCTTAGATTTTCTTACGGGATACTTGCCTGATTCGTTAAAGGTACGTACTATTTATTATTCTGCATACTATTGTTCACATTTCATTAATAATATAAATAATCTTCTTTGCTTGCAATTCTGATTTTTTTTAATAATTTATGGAATGTATCTATATTTCTACGATAATAGATAATGATAGGAAAAATTATTGAGATTTATTATTTTTTATTAAGAAATAGTTCTATATTTAGACTTGGATTATTATATTTTTCTGTTGCAACCAGCTTGATTCGATTATCTTATAAATTACCAACATACGGAAGCTATAAAGCTCCGTCAGAGCTTCTAATTTGATGTTGATGAAAGCAGAAAAAGTATTACGGAAGAGTAAAAGTTCCCGACGTTCAGTAAAGAGGATGCGAATAACATAGGGGAATATATATAGGATCCCTAAACTAATAGTATACAACTAAAAAAGAAGTGATTGAGTCTAATAACAAAATATGGTAAATATATAGTAAAAATTTTTTCATTATAAGAGGCTTTATTTATAGCTAAGAATAATATTTCTATCAGATTATCGATGTTGCGTCGCATTTCTCACGAAGATACTTAATAAAGTTTCTAATTGTCATTTGAGATTGATATAATAAAGTTTCTAATTGTCATTTGAGATTGATATAATCTGATTTTAACTTCGAGTTTACTTTGAAACATTAATTTTTCTATCATACGTATTATTTACGTACTTTTGAAAATCATTTTAGAAGATTGAAGTAGATATTGTTTGAATTTTCTTATGTTTGCAAGATCAGAGACAAAAGGAAGGATGTTGTAACTAGTGATTAATTATTCCATTTAGCGTGCAAATTAGCCCCCTTTTATAAACGATCTCAGCTTCCGTTTCAAACAACAAATTGAACTAACAATTATCTTGTCGATCAATAATGCAATTAAAGCCGCAGAAAGCAACACGAATTCGCAATATGAGAGCCAGACTAATATCAAACCTATTATTTTGCAACCTTTGTAATAAACGCTCTCTCCTGCTTCCGCACCCCATGCACCGCCGTCTCGCGTTTTACTCGATGTAACAACAATGTCTCGGAATCGATATAACTCAGCATACATCGTGAGAGCGTATATTTAGCAGACTTCCAGTTCAGGATAAAATGTAAATTTCTATAAAGAGAATATGTAACCTTGGGAGTAACACGTGGACGAAACCAGGATTTATCGTTCGATTCTTGCAATTTTTGGTATTTTAGAGTATTTGAGAGTTCGCGAAAAGTCACGCTGCCGTGATAGGTCGGTTCACTCTCGAGGGATCAATCTCACTCATTGATGGGATAAGGTTACTAGCACGAGAGAAGCAATATCCAAGCCGTGTAATCCTCCCCTAAGTTAGTCCGAGTGCCGATAGTGATGGTTAAAGTTATGCGTGTAATGGCATACGTATTTTCTATGTCGTAAAAATGATGTCGATATTATGATACCAGTAGCTGTCCAAATATTTGTAAAATTTGATCAATCCCTCTCTGACTAACCGTATAAGATTTACTTAAGAAACATATAATGAGTCAAATTGCTTCTTGCATCAGTTGTTGTTGGCAACATTTAAAATTTTTCGTTATTCAACGTCGTATAATAAATGCTATTACTTAAACAAATTTCTGTTTCCTAATTTAACAACAAGAAATTAACATTTTTTTCAAGAAAAAACTTAATAATATGCGTATGTGAGTTTAACCTTTATCTACGGTACATAAAACTATAAAGAGCATACATTTAACGGATAGATATAATAATTATATATCCTTTTTTTCAACTTTATTTTACTTTTTTTTTTATCATGCTTCAACGTAAATATCAGCATTACTCTCAATTCCTTTAAATAGTGAAAGCGAATCTCGGAGCTAATATAATACCAAAATAATTATTTATTTATTAAATCTATATATAAATCTTATGAAAAATAAATTATCTTACCGAAAGTAATGGATTAATACGATTTCGAAGTTTCGGTTCTAAACTAAATCTGTCAGAGTAATATGTTGGAGTATATATATATATATATATATTTCATTTCTCCCTTTCAACGCGACTGTCGGACTACAACATGCCAAAGAGACATGCCAAACTCTCGCCGATAAACTTTGTTCAAGCCCGTTGTTAGGAAGATCAACGTTATGACGCGCGACCACGCTAATCGAAAAATCGTCGTGTAAGGTGTGCTGGTGAATCAAGGCCAGGGTCGCTGCTTGCACACGTTGTCGTCGTCGCCGTCGTATTATTCGCGAGTCGCCGCAGTGCCGATCTCGTGACCTCGCTCGCGGACTACTACGGCATCCGCGATTTCCTATTAGCCCAGAGCGGAGAGTGTGCTCTCTCCTTGCGATATTACCTCCAAGAGGAAACCTCCGACGCTACATCAATGTTAATAATTGTGAACACACGGCGGCACTCCGCGACCTTAATGCCATCATCGAAATTGAAATCACATTTAGGTAAAAGCCGCGGGCATCACGTGCCCTCCCGAGGCAAGACGATAGGTTCGTATTATCAATTTATTGATTCGATTATATAAATGGTCACGCTAAAACCCTAGATATTTTCGTGCCGCGGACAGAGGAGCACGCTTGTTTTCAACGTGAAAGGTCGCATACGCTTTTCAATCATCGCGGAGAGTACGGCCGCGCCACAAAGAGACATTGTTCAATTGAACAGGCTGTCTCGTGGTTTTTCCACCGCGCCGCATGTCTCCCCCCGCAGGAGAGAGCGGATTAGAGCGAAGCAATCGACAGGAATCAATCGCGGTTCGCCTGGCAAATTATTTATAGAAAAAACAAGCGAGAAATATGTGGGTGGAACGAAAGCGATCGGAATTTCAATACCCGACCGGAGAGGGGGATGAGAGAGAGAGAGAGAGAGAGAGAGAGAGAGAGAGAGAGAGAGAGAGAGAGAGAGAGAGGAGCCAAAGAAAACGCGACGCGCCACGCGCGATCGGTATCACGCGCGCGGACACTGTATTATTGCGGCAATCAATCATCAGCGGAACTTTGACGATACGTTGCATGCAAAGTGCATCGATTTCACCATGTGCGGCGACGAAAAAGCAACGGCATTACGTGTGCGTCAGGATACGCGACCTTGACCCCCGGAATGTCTTTCCGCCGTACGTTGTAGGAACCAGTGTCTGCGGTTTATTCCGGGATAAACTGCAGGGCCTGCGCACCAGTCATTTTCGTGCTGGCACAATTTAATGGTGTACGGCACGGCGCCGTTGATTCTTCCGGAATCGCTTGTCTCGCGCGGTTATCAAAGCCGGGGCGCGGCGTACTCATAAATCCGTATGTATACATATATCGGACGCGTGCAATCGCCGCACGTGGAGCCGGGACGCGTATCCGAAAGTATCCGCTTTAACAATTCTGAAGGAACGTATGCGAATAAAGCGCGAGTCGGCACTGGGGAAAAATCGTGATACAAGAAAGATGACATATCGATGAGATGGAAATATAGGCAATATTCTAAGTTGGAATATGCTAACGTCAACGAAAAAGAGATGGATTATTTATGTATTCGTTGTAACGGTCCAGAACGTGACACTGTGAAAACACGGCAATACACACAGCTCTCGCTGAAATAAAATGAATTAATAACAGAGATATCGAGGTTGATCAAATTCTCACTAATTATCAATTTTGAAACTGGCTGAGCTAGAGTTTTGAAATACAAGTCAGCTTGTCATTGTACCTTTTTCATTGTCTACTCGTAGAATATGCATGAAATAATTATCTCGTGGAATTATTTGCAGCATGTTTACTATATTGTTAACGCTCGCGATTTTATTTATGGTTCTCGAAATGATTTAAATATGAGTATTACTTAGAATACGCGTGACATATGTGTATGTAGTATGATCGATAGCTCGCATATATCGCACGTTAATGCGATTACAATCAAAATTTTACGGTTTCTACGATTTTTTTCTTTGAGCATTTCATTGTATAATTTCTAAATGTTTCAAATACATTAATTATTAAATAAGGATTTTTCAACGAATTTTATTTTCATGGAAGATATTTATAAAAAAGATTTCACACACATACATTTTCTTGTAATCTGTATAAAAATACAGCGATATAATTATCCGTCTTGACGTCATCTTGATAATTTGGAAAGTCAAAAGTCGCTATCGTGCAAAAGTACAATTACTTTTATCGATCCTTTTTATCTTTCAAACTGTTAACTTGACTACTTGTGCTCTATTATGCTATTCTTGGGTAAAATTTATATACGCTTCGTTCCATCGTTATTTTCATCCGGTATATCCAATTAAGGAATTCTGCAATGCAACATGAATATACAGTTAATGTTTAGCATGTGTTTTAAATGGAGCAATTGTATCGCCTAACTCAATTCACATATTTATAAATAACTTTTGATTAAGTAAAATTTCTGATGAAAACAAGATATCCCTCTTATAAGAAGCTAAAGTTTTTTTTACACATCTTTTGTATGTATATTGTGTTAGGAACGTAAAAGAACTATGTAATAAAAAAATATCAAAGGTGGCAAAGGAGTGATTATCTTAAGGTTCAACGGACTGGGCATTGCCTTTGACTAGATTCTCTCTTATTTTCTCTTTCTCTTTTTCTCTGTATGTTTCAACTTTCTCAAAAATATCTACTTTTTCATTTCAAACAGCGTCTTTACTAAAGCTGACACACACGAATATAAATAATGTAAATACATTTCTACTCATCCCGATGTATAATAAATATCACTTTCAGTTCCACATTTTATGAAGAATGAATTTAATCCGTTTTTATAACATTTTTTTAAATATATAACATTATGTTAAAGAAAAATGTTTCGTTGATATTGTAAATTTCTTGCAGTTTCAACAAACCGTGTTAACTTATATGCGAGATAGAGTCTGGGAATTCCATTTCTACGTGGCTAACGATTGGCCCGAGGACGCAATCTGCTTACATTTTCCCGGAATGACATTATCTGTAAGTATAAATTAAATTTAAAGGAGAAGGAAGTTTATCTGATGCAATCTTACACAAAAGTGTGTTCGGATTTCTAATATTATTTTACTTGAGATAACATTCCCACTTACTGACGTAATTACATTTTCGTACTTCAAAAAGTTGTCCATCGAGAATTTATCTAATTTATTTCGTACATGTAACTTGGGTCACGTGTGACCTACATTGTATCTTTTTATATATTGCGAGATATATGTATAACAGATCGTTAAAAAAAAAACTAAAGCTAAGCAAACTATCTTGATTAGAAAACATAAATGATCACCGCGACATTATAAATCGTTAATTTGGAAAATACATCATAAAAACGCCAAACATAAAAAAAAGTGGCCTTGCTACCGAAAATTCATTATTTGTTTCCGCATGCGCCATTTCTACAAAGTACAAGAGTGTGTTGGCCCACATCCCACAGACTTGGCTATCCGCCAAATTTTCGCCTTTCTCCACTCCCTCGTTGTCGCCGCTTACACGAATCGCGACTCGCTTAATGCCACGTTTCCGGTTCCTTCCAAGATGATCTTGTCTATGCTTTTTGGTTAATTACCACCTCCGCGGCACCATAAATTCACTGGCCGTTAATTATCAGTTTCGCGTATGTAACGTATTCTGTCGCAAACCTTAACCGCGCCAAGAACCGCTGTATCCTTTGACATTTAGCACCGCCGCGTTAATCCGCATTCGCACTGCGGACTCGGCGTGAAGCCCGATTGTTTTCACACAAGCGTCCTTACGTGTACCTACGTAAACGTGGATTGAAATATAAACGCAGACTGTAATTTCATCGGTTAGCCTTGAAATATGAAACACGACGCGCATCGAGGTGCATCTAATTTATTCCTAAGCTCTTGCAGATCTCTAGAGAAAGCCGTGTAAATTATGACAGCAAGCGGTAAATAGATCGTAAAGTCTTTACGAGCCTCCTAGTATTATTGTTCACGTATAGCCTCTTCTCTCTACACCACAGAGATGCTAATCGCGCCTTCTGTCATCCTTTCAGCCGCACGGTTTGGTGTACGAGAGCGTCGGTGTTTTCTGCCCGAACGACCGGCTGGAGCTGCTTCGCCTTCTCCGGGAGGAGGACATTCTGATAGACTGGTCGAGACCTTTGTACATTAATTTCGTTCACTACGATATCGCCGAGGAGTTGACGCGTCTGTACGAGGGTACCGGCACCATCGAGACAGTGGTGGGCGATGTCTGCGCGTGCTTCGACCAGGAAGAATGCCAAGAGCCGGACGAGCAATCGGGCGAGAACCCTGACGTCCAAGTGCGGCCCCTTAAGGCCGAGCACGCCGAGGGCATCCACGAATTGTATCCGGCGAACGACATGGAGTGTCACGAGATTTTTCTTCGACTAATCAGAACTCTACCCGCGGCCGGAGTGTTCGTGAAGGGTTGCTTGGCCGCTTGGATGGTTCAATCCTATTACGGGGCCATGTTTTCCATGCAGACCAAGCCGGAGTATCGTAGGAAGGGGTATGGGACGAAATTAGCAAGGTAGAGAAGGAGTTTTAATAGTTTATACAATGTTGCAATTAGTAATAACGTTTGTAATTAATATAATAACGCTTAACAAGATACGACTGTTATTATACTAATTATACAGTTGTATCGCTTTATTTGTGTAAATATACCCGATTCATCCACGCGAAATAAATATTGTATTATATCGCACATACCGAAATTGAAATAGATGACACAGTTTACGTATGAAATTTTAGGTACCTGACAAAACGCGTAGCCGAAAAGGGGTATTATCCGTTTGTAGTTATACGTCCAGAAAATGAAGCTAGTCAAAGCTTGTACAGGAAGCTGGGCTTTAAACGGCTTTACCAACTCGTTCGAATGATCTTTATGCCTTTCACATGGCAAGAGAGCGAGAACGACGCCAATATTCTTAGGGACAATTTGGAGAACGCCGTGAGACAGCTCACGATCGAGCAGAGGGTAATAACGGCGTTTCACGATCAGGAGAAGAACGAGGAAACGATACGGGATCCCGCGGGAATTGCGGAAGACGAGTCGATCGTCGACAAGTCTGAGGGAAGAGGAGAGGTCGAGCAAGAGGAACTTGTCGAGGAGCAGCTTGAGGAGAGAACGGACATTGCGGAGAGTAACGCGGACGATGCGACGAACGAAGATGCGCCGGAAGTTGTGGAAGTTAACGGCTCTTGCGACTGCGAGACGGATGCTGGCGGTGGGGATGAATAAGTTTCTAGGGAACGTTTATGCGATAAACGACGGTCCATAAATTCGTATACGTTTTGTTTGCTCGAAGACACGCTCTTCGCTTCGTGGGGACATTGATTAATAGCCAAGTATTTAAAGAAATTTACAAACGGAAGTTACGAGTGCCGAAAGTCCTTAGAAATGGTACGCGCGACTCGCCGTATATAACTTTCCTAACAGTTGTTTGAAATCTACTTAGTTCGATAGATATGAACGTCCATTTATAGATAATGACAGTTCGCGTGATTCATATTCAAATAATGATTCACGGTGAGTAATGTAACATTACTTTGGAATTATTGTCGGCGATACACTAAACATGTGGCGACGTTTGCGAAACGCAGCGATATATTATACGGGATTTCGGTTTGTAATGACGATATTGTACACGTTACGTGAGGGGAGCTGCATTCTTCGAGCGATAGAAACGAAAGAAGAGTCAAAGATAGAAAATATTTTAAGAGATTTCAACATTATGGCACCGCGTTCGTGCGAGGCTTCAATTATTCACATACGCGGAATCGAAATTCCTCGTGTGTTTCCTCATATCAGACTCTTTCCAAAAACGTCGTGAAAATCTCAGGTATTGAATAGCTACGTACCTTTGGGTTGCCAATGTTATAGTCTCGTTAAAGTCTATCTTGTATCGTTTTCCTATTACGTTGGTAAATATAATCTAATTTGGAAAAAGAAAGATCGTCGATGTTATCAATGATTCGTCATAAAAATGCGTAACAGAAACGCGTCTAGAACGTTTAATATATATTTAAATCTTTCTAAATAAATTGAATAGAATTGTCACATTGTGGTTGACTATTTATGTCTATACGCGTTTTCTCCGTTTGTTCCACGTTTCTCGTCTATACTTAGTCATTATTATTGACATTGCGCGGTGTATGACGATATATAATTATTAGGAAATTTCGTATTAACGTTTTCTACATCGTTATCGAGTTTTACGACTCGCAAATTTTATGTATTGATTTTTAGCTACTTGAAATATATAATAAATAGACTTTGTTGTACGAGGGGTTTAGATTTGACTGTTCCATGAATTTACAAGTCTAAATCGTCACGAGCGGTGGAGGGCACGCTAATTTTCACCAAACGCGAAGATCCGGAAGTCTGCGGGGGTAACTCAAACTGTGATTATAATTTTCATGTATAAAGTAGAATCACGAGAGAGAGAGAAAAAAAATATGACGAAGCCTCGTGCGATCTCGACACGCTTTTCTCGATATAATAGACGTAATTTGCTGTGTCGGTGCAATACAAATTGTGTGTGTGAGTTTTTGACAGAAATTCGTCACGCAATATATTGACCTTTTACATTCCTAATAAATATAGAAATTATTCCATAATTTATTATAAATATCTCAAAGCCGTATTCAATTTTGTTATAGGAAAAACGCTTTGCTTCGCTGACCGCGGGAAATTGATAGACACAATTTTCTGTATACGTTTCACGCACCGTCACAGCGATTACCTTAGCGTGCGAGTTAATAATAATGATAATATTAATGATAAAAATAGAATATAATTAATATTATTATTAATAATAACAACGGTTATTCATATTTGAATATAAATACGCGCAAAAAGGGAGTCCCATCGAATCGGCTCCGTTCCCAAGGAACCTCGAGACTTTAGATAGTCACTATTTGTATAATTTTTTCTACGTTTCATAGATGACTTATCAATAAATAATAAATACGAGAACGGGTAACGTATAAGAAAATCGGTTCCGAATGGGAACGGAGTTGGATCGAACATATGACTCTTAAGGCCCCTCCAAAATCCCTCATTTATTTTTGATTTTGATATTATCGCGGGGGCCAGCTGTGATACTTTACTCAATCCACTTAAACCCTGGTCGTGGTACCAAATATAGTCTAGGCGAGAATCGGCCGTTGTTAACGGCGCGTTAGAACTCGACGAATTCCATTTATCTTTTGCACGTTGCGTTATATCGAAATCGATTTCAATCGGGCAGAGAAAGAGAGAGAAAAAGAGCGAGAGAGAGCGAGAGAGAGAAAGCTTATATTCAATGTTTCGCATTGCGCGAACAATCGATTCGAAGATGTCCGGGTGTTGACAAACACGCGGTATCTATTTTCGTAACTGTTCATTCACTTCCTCTGGTACCTCAGTAAATAGCGAGTTGAATATACAAACTAAATCAAACTACTTAGAGAAAATCTTTGGCGTTCTCGATTTCTCAAAATTGCGAGTTTATCAAGGAAATGTTATCTCGTATCTTGATTCTTTTCCGCAAACATGAAACGATGATCCAACTGAAATCTGTGAGTTGCGGTTGAAGAGGAATTGGCCATTACGGAAAACTCAAAGATCTCAGTTCTACTAAATCGTGTCAATTAAAGCCTTCTAGCGTAACAGACATTATTTGTATCTCGTCGTTTCGCCGTCACGCAACGACCTGGCATAAAAGTGACGACTTTTGACCGTCTCGTACACTCGTAGCCTCTCGCACGACGATTTCCAATCGTCCAATGATTAAGCGATGTTAGTTTCTGTACGATCGCGGTCAATATCACTCTCTCGGGTGTGTTGCAATATCTGCAATAAATTGCACTTTTGTACGACGGCGATAAGAAGCAAGGTTAGATGGTAATACTGTTAAGACACTACCGTACGTATCGCACACTTGAGTTTTTCGCAGTGGCCTCGGTGCATCAAAGTTTACAAAGATTTTAATAAACAAATCTCTTTCCTTTCGCTTCAGCTGCAATTTCTAAATCGATTCATTTTCTCCGAGAAAAAAATTTCTTGTCGCCAAGACGCGAGAGAAATTCTTCTGTACGTTACGCACAATGACACTATTAATTTGATAGAGATCGTCTGATGACACAATCGTCCCCGAAGGCTCTTTGAAGATCCACCTTTTTCCAAGATTTAAACGAAAGTTTTACCGTTTAATAGCGCCAGTGCACTTGCCCACTGTCAAATCATTACAAGCGCGAGAAAGAAAAACAACGAAACTTATTTACTACACGCCACTATACCAGCCTGTACGTAGTAAACGCTAATTCTAGCGCTGTGCTAATCAGTGTCTCGTGAATTAGGCCTAAAATCTAAAGTCCGCCTCGTCGCAGGCATACGCATTTGTAAATACATATGTCATTCCTCTCTCCTTCTCGTGCATGTTGCGCCTTTTATTGCAACGAAGAAGAAAAAAACACAGAGACCTTTATCTAGAACCGCGATTAAACCTCAGTCCTTACGATCTACGAAAGTGTTGTAAAAGAGCGAGGTAATTGTGTTGCCGAAATATAAAACGTAAATCCCGAGATCTACTAAAAAGCGATCGCGGAGCGGTGAACAGTGTTCGATGACGTAATATCTTCCTTTTTTTTCCAATTTATCTCCGAGCGAGAGGAAAGCAATCGCGAGGATCGAGTTTTGTGAGAAATGGACGATTGGAAGCTGGATAAAAGAGCTTTGGATAATAAATGGGACAAACAAATATGATTTTTCTAATGACAGTGTCGTTTATTATGCAGTACAATCATTTGCGTCATGTTCAACAACCCACAAACGATGGACCCTTACCTGCAGAATATTAACGGTCTTTTTTTTTCTTTTGCTTTTTGATCAACTAAATAAATCACTAAATAGAATTCTCCTAAATGTTGATTCCATTCGAATCAGATTTTCTACTTACTTTCTTTTTTGAATTAACTCTATGAGGAATGTTTTCGTTTTACCGTTGTTTTTTAACGTTTTCCCTTTACATGTATTTACAATAGAAGTCGAATCGAGATTCAGCATTGGGAAAATCGGGAAGCCAATCGCGATTTAAATAACTTACACAACAGTGATTTATTTACATATGCAATGTTATTTGAAACAGCAGTAATTTGACTTTCAAACACGAATCCCGTCGCGGACGGTCGGCGGGCATGTAACATTCGCGCACTGTCACGTTGCTACACGTGTCTTCCTTTATTTTGCAAAACTCGCGCGTTAGTTGGCGTTTAGCGTGACTGACGTGACACAGCAATATGTTTTCTTCGACGTGCCGAGTGTCTATCGCAATCCAGAACGGAGGAAACGGAAACAGAAGCAAGTCACTTTTCGGTAATAACGATAATAATTCGATCGTTCGCCCGATACGAATTTGACGCGCATTATCTCGCACAACCAGTGTTTCCAGTCTGGCAACTTCACTCTCGTGCGCGGTCCTCGCGGAAGCAGGCGTACAATACACCTTCGCCTAAAGATAGCCCAGCCTGCTATCGCGCGTAGCCTACCGTTTCGCAGTTCGCACCATCACCACACTAGATCTCAACGAACTCTCGCGTACGTAGGAACGTTTCGTGACGAACGATCGTAAAACTCGAGGAATGTCGAGCTGGAAACGCGTACGCGCGCGGCACTGCGAGGTGAGAAAACGGTACGGAGATTCACTCACGCTCGGGACGTCACGGAAAGTCATCGGGAGCCCTCGCCGCCTCCATGTTCTCGAAAAAATGCCTCGAGGAGCAGCAGCACGGTTCACAAGGTCGCGGACACGGAGGTGCGTCGAATCGTCGTTGTCGTCATCGAGGAATCCGGAGTTCCGCACGCTGCGCGACGAAACGCGAAGTGCGCGTTTACGGCCGCGGCGACCGCGAGAGCGACGGGCGGACACTACGCGACGCGTGGCTGCACGGCGACGACTGCGAAGAGTGCGAAGTGCGAGCGAGCGCGGCGGACGAGGGGCAACGCCGGGGCGCGCGCAGCGGCAGCGCACGCGAGGCGAAACGACAGGTGACTAGTCGGCGAGGCGGACGGCGCGCCATGCGCGCCGTCGCCGCCGCTTCGGCCCTACTCGCCGGCGTTCGGCGGCGCTCGGCTGCCTTCGCCGCGCGATGGTGGGGCGAGCAGTGTATCCGTGACGTCACATAATTAGAGTAAATACAAAGTAGTCTTGATGGGACAGCGGCGTGCGCCGCACCGTGAGTCGCTGGTCCGAGCGCGTCAAACCTATATCGCTCCGATACACGCACACCGCGTTCTCGCGAATAGTCCGTGATATATATGTATATATATATGCATGTATATACATATATATACATATACGCCCGTGCGCTATGTGCCGTCAGTGTGTGGGTGCACCTAAGGATCCTAGATGACTGTGGGAATAGTGTGTGACACTCGTGCGGCAAAGAAATGGAAAAGATAGAGGTGAGGAAGCCCGAATGAAGAAGCCGGGTATACACGCCGGGGTGGGAGGGGGGGGGGGAAGAAACACGACGTTCCCCGTCCCCGTGGCCGTCACCGTGCCGTTAACGCCGTGCCGCAAATAAATTTCGCGCTTAACGCTCTCTTCTGCCTCTCTTTCTCTCTCTCTCTTCCCCCCCCCCCTTTATAATCACCGCGCTCACGGTGCCCCCCCCTCCCCCGCGCGCGCGCGTGCCCCCTCGTCTTCTCCCTCACCCTCTCATCCCTTCCCCTCCCACATAACCGTCAGATTTACCTCGGCAAATACTCGCTCGACCGTAATGCAGAAGTGACAGCGTGGTGACGAGTGGTGGTGGGGGAGGGAAGGGGTAGCCTCCGCGAGTGGGGGAGATGATCGTGTAGTTAGACATCTGGCAACGAATACCATTGTATGTATCTCCGATGTGTACCATACTATTAGATAGACTGGTTACTTCTCGTTCTCTCCCCCACCTTCTCTCGCTCTCTCTCTCTCTTTCTCTTTCCTTCTTTAAACCGTCATCGTCTATCCGTTCATCTCCGTTTCATTTTCGATCCTCTCTGTCAAGTTTATGATTCCGTCCTTATCTCGCGCCCGCGCGTCTCCCGCCGACTGTGCCTTTTACTCCCTCTCTCTGTCGCTCCGTCTTTCCTTGTATCTTTCTCCGTTTGTCTCGCGCGATCCCTGTCTAGCACGCTCCGTGCATCGTGCCTCTCTCTCGCTCTCGCTGCCGCGCACCGACTCCACTCCATACACCGTTCTCCGTCTCGTTCCCTCTCATTCCCAGTTAGTGAGGTATTTATAGATGTGCCTTAACCCGATTTAACGCAGCCACCTCAACTCGCATTGTCCTAACGACTATTTAATGAGAAATTGCATTGTTTTCGGCTCCACATTTCCCTTTATCTACCGCGAGTCGGCTTTCGCCGAACGGCAATATCGCGCCGTGACAAATGTCTGGCGCGATATATAAAATAAAATGAAAGGAAAAAAAAAAAAAACCGAGAGGGAAAGAAAAACAAAAGATGGAGAAGCCAGTGGTGGCATTTTATCTGTCATATGTCCGAGAATCGATAGACGGCTACACTGTTATTGCGGTCGGAATAAATGTCGTTGTGCGTCTCTCGCGTGCCGCGGCGAATTGGGCGCGCGTACGAATCCAATTTCGATGCTTTTAAGATCATCTCGCGAATAAAATCGCGGCTACGAGGACGACGACGACGACGGCGACGGCGACGACGGCGACGGTGGTGGCGACGGCGACCGGGGTGGGGACGGGAGTGGGAAAAAAGAAATGTTTTCGTAGTGCTTTGTCGAAAAAGGCATGTACAGTCCGCGCAGAGAAAATTGATCGCGCGCGCGCGCGAGGAAAGTGTTATTTTCGCGACATCGCTTTCCTCTTCCCGAGAGCCCCGTAATGCGGGCGGCGAGCCTTGTTTATTTACCTTGCTAGGAATATCGTTGGTCCGGCTATTTGCTTGCAATGCGCGCGCGGCAAGTCATTGACAATATATGTTATACAGATAAATAAAATCTTCGCGCGTGTGTGTACATGTGCGTGTGCGTGGCAGGATTTTCTGGCGGGTGCAGTTTTTTTCGGCGTGCCCTCCCCCGTGCGTGGTGCTCTGCTTGAACTCTCCTCGCCCCCTCCCC
>JAJVSH010000042.1:1132912-1148718 GCA_021460005.1 Tetramorium alpestre | reverse complement strand
GTGTGCGTGTGCGTGTGCGTGTGCGTGTGCGTGTGCGTGTGTGTGCGCGTGTGCGTGTATGTGTGTGTGTGTGTATGTGTGTGCGTGTGCCCGCGTCGAACTTGAATACAACATTACAAGTATCATTGAAATTTCCGCGATGCGCGCATCGCTCGCATACGCACTCTCCAGCGTATGCGCTATACGTTACATTTGTTATTAATATCGTATTACATTGCACTCGCTCCCCTATCCTCTCCCGCGCGCGTGCGTGTGTGCCTCACTCGCTCGGAATATCTAATGCAGGAGTTTCTTTGCGGAATATCGTTCGGCGGCGTGTAATTGAAACATAGCATGCGCGAGAGAGGGATGAGATATGGATCGGTAACGAATACAGATAAGCAAAAATCTGGGCGATCCGTTTCGCGAGACGGAACCCGATGCGATAGGAGCTTCTTTTCGTATCGTTGCGATCCCGTGACGGCCGAGGAGGCCCGACAAGCGTGAACACTCGCTCGCCCAAATGAAATCTTTAAATGTCTACGAGAGGGCTTTGTGTGACAACGATGTGCGTTGACGAGTCAAGTGTGCCTATCCGTTGATTCACGCGCGTTCGTATGTGTGACGTACCTGAGTCAAATTCCACGTATACACCGCAGCGTGGCCGTACGTGTGCGTGCGTGTGTCAACGACGGCCACCGACACGCACGCACGCGCGAGCGCGAGGGGGGAAACACACACGGGACCCTCCGGGTTGACGTGTGTGCACGTGCAGCGTGGGTTAAAGGTCCTCTCACACGAGCCGCATCAGCCCGTTGGCGCAGTTGGAAGTTTTTAATTAAAAGCTGGCGGCGGCGAGATAGCCGCAGATATCCGCTTTCTTCATTTTGAAAAATGTAATGAAAGCGCGGGATACATCTCGCGCTTCTCGGTCTCTAAGGTCTTATCTTTCGGCTCGTTACGCTAATTTATGAGACGCTAATTTAATCCGAAGGAAACGCAAGCGCAAGTAAAATATTATATCTCCGACGAGAGAAATATTGGCGCGGTATTAGCGGCGATATCACAAAAAACAGCTACATATCTAATCGTTGTATAATCAAAAGATGACTCTCCTATTTTTATTTCAACGTGTTCCACTATTTATCTTCAGCGGAACGTAGAGATGATAAAATGGAATGGTTTTAAAAAAATTAACTCTCCTGCGCGCGCGCGCGCGCGCAGCGCAATGTTATCGTACAGTATAATAAACGAATAAAATGCATTGTCGTCGTAACGCCAGCGCGGTTATACTTTCTGTCTGCTAGATTCTTGAATCTCGGCATTATCGGGGGCGACGTCATCCTGCGTTTCTTAATCTCCCGACCGCGGTGATTCATGCGATGTGATGAACGCTTTAGAGCGGTTAGTAAAACTCATTCGCCGCGACTGAAAGAGAAGGAGAGGAGGACAGGGCGACGGGACGTCGCGCGGGGCCGAGAGAGACGGCGCGACGGGTTCTGGAGGAATAACATCGGAAAGCGAGACAGATGGGCAGAAATATAGACACGGTAACAAGGAGGGGAAATAGAAAAGAGAGAGAGAAGGCAAGCGGGAGAGTGAAAGAGAGGGACAACGCGGCGCGGAGGGCTTACGGGATAGCTTCGTATATATGCGATTACACGCGGCGAGAGTATACAATGACGGGGGGGGGGGGGGATGAGGAGCGTTGCCCTATATCCCGTCCCTTTTTTTCGATCTCTCGGCCACGTTTTTCCGCGCGCGTGCGAGTACGTCCCTTTCCGCTCGGGATGAGAGTATTTTCGATTCGCACGCGTAGTCATCGAATGAGAAAGGTTAATTACATAATGCGAATGGCGTTTCGCGCAATCGCGACCGTTTCAAATGTCAGTCGACGTGGGATATTAAATATTTTACGTTCAGCAATTTTTTTATCGCGTTTGTGAACGAAGCTCCTCAAGATAGGGGGGAGGGGGGGGAAGTATACGAATTGCTCCGATTGCAATTTACAGCTGCTTGTCGTGCGATTCTATTTTTCTTTTTTTTCCCCTCTCCTTTCCTCCTGAGTTCCTCCTTTCCTCCTCTTCCTCGTTCGTTCGGTCGCGTTTTTGCCACCGAAAATATTTTGATGGTCAACATTTTTTTACATTCGTGCGTAACACGATGGTTGCGATATGCGTTTTGATATACGTTACGTTACATTGATACGATAGTACGTGTTACATAAGAATCATTAACGGTCCCGGGGTGATTTATTCGCATTACTCTGATCAGCGTGCATTTATTAATTTGCGCGCCGCACGATCTCACTCATCACCTTTTCATTCTCTCCGCGCCGCTCGCTCCTTTTTCTCGCGCATCGTAAACGAATGCAGCATGTGAGATGTGAGTTCTTGCGATACAACGAGAATGCTCAGCGTTTTCGTATCTTCTGGTCGGCGAGCGCATAGGCTTAGCAATGTGAATGGGCCGTTGAATTATTTATAATATTCAGGTTGTTCTCATTTGTACGTCCGATTAACCGGATTTGATTAGCTTCGCTATTGCTTTCGATCCTTCTTTCGCACGCATTTGTATCTACTCGGTTCAGCAAACGCAAACTAGAATATATATAAATATATATAAATAAATAAGATATAAATATTTCATGTGAGAGAATAAAATCACATGAATTGTACGCATTATTTTACTGAGCGATTTTTAAATATTACGTCTTTTTATTTTTCTTGAGTTCAGTCAATTCGAATTCAATCAATATCATTTTTATTCTCATTCCATATGTCTCTTTGTACTCAATGGACTTAAAAGTATTACGTGACGCGTCCTCTTTCTTTTTCTCTTTCTCTTTTTCTTTATCCTTCCGTTCTCGTCGTCTCCGTTTCTCTCAGTCTTCCTTTTCCCTTTTCGAGTCGTTTCTAGAGTTGCGAGCGTTTCTGTTGCAAAAGGAAAACAGACAACGATCATTATATAAAGCTGCAGAAGTTTCAAGCGTAATGTCATAGTATCCCCAACGGGGAAACGGGTAATGCATTAAGAAAGATAACAATTATCTCTTCGCGCCACATACATATAGCGACGGGAAAGAATTTCTCGAAACACTTTCGGGTTCACGCACGTTTCCCTCGAGGGGAAAGGAATTCGCGAATGCATTCTCCGCTCGCGCTTTGTTTTACTCTCGCGATTAGCGTCAGGCCCGCTCCCAAGAGCAAACACCTCAAACGGCAATTGCAGAAACGGAAGGGTGCTCCGTACGTTGTTAAGGCGGCGATGGCGATGTAAACGTCCGGTTCCGCTGGTATGTCGTTATTTTTAAACAATTCGCGCACCGACATGTGGCTGGCACTTTACATATCGCTCGCACACGCGCGTGACGCGCGTTTTTTTCCGATCGCATCGAAAAGTAACTATTGATTTACAATGCAGAAACATTGATCTACATTTGTAGCGCTGCAAAATTGTAGAATCGACCAATGATATTTAAAATATTTATTTACGCGCCATTAATAAAAATTATTAATTATGAATTATTACTTATTATTAATTATTAAATTAATTAACAATAAGTTTGGCAGAGCGTCGCGACAGATATTTATCTATGGAAGTGTTTTTTTACGAAGGAGAGACCGCACGTACGTCGCCCGATGAATTATGCATGCGTGCCACTGCGCGGGGAAAAATATTTAGCGACTCCCGAGGGCATGTAATTGGCACGTTTCAAATAAATAATAACGACGACAGATTGGGAAATTTCGTCTCTGTGTCGCGTGCGAGCATGTGTTGCGTTGCGTGCGTGTTTGTGCGCGCGGGCGTCTCGTGCCAGTGCACTTGTCCGTGTAGATAAAAGAGCGTCGTAGATGCAATCGCGATATCAATGGCGGTAAGTTTCGCGTGCGGTGCAGCGGCGCGCGGTGGCGGAGAGAAACGAGATTAACCGCTATAAATATCATCGTCGGCCCGATCTCTCCCGCGGCCGCTCCGCCGAACTCTTGGCCGCGACTGTACTCTTAAAACATTGGAAATAGTTATGGCAGTGGTGCTCACTCCGCTCGGTCCTGCCCGATCGCCGCCGGTGCCATTATTGATTCAATTATGTAACGCGAGCGCGATTGATAGCGCGAGCTATCGTCGATTTACGCAGCAATGAGCGACTTACAAGTTTTGCATATCGAGACGCGACACCCGGGGATTCGCTTGTTTTCAAGAGGTTTTCGATTGGCCGGCGCGACGCCGCGCGCGCGCTACTAACGTGACCCAATATCGGATTCACTTAGTCGACAATTAAAGGACTTTGTTATTCGAGACGTGCCTTTCGGAATCATCTTTCTCCGTGAAACCGATACATCGCCGGAACCGCCGCGCTCGCGTTACGTCACAATGTAAAGCGATAAATCGCGGAGTGATGAGAGAAAGGAAGGAAGGGGGGGGGGAGGAGAGAAGGAGCGGAGTAGCGGATTCCTATCGACTTGGCTAAAAATGTGGGGCATTTTTACGCGAATATTCTAGCATCGATCTTTTTGCGTGGCTGTCTCTTTTACGTCCAAATCCGATCCATTTGAAATTTCGCCCGGATAAATAAAGCAAAGGGAGTAATGGACAAGTCTCCGCTGCAAAGCAGCAGACGCCCGTACAGTCCGCGCCGCAAGCGCGAGCGGGATCTCCCGCCGTGTTTTTCCCTCCCTTCGAGGATATGTATTCTCAATTACGACGACGGGCCGATCGTTCTCACAGCCGCGCGAGAGCTCGCGGCCGTTACGTCGATACGTCGCGATATCCGACATCTGTAACTGCCGAACGCGAAGAGACAAGAAAAAAAAAAAAAGAAATGCCGTTCATCATGTCGCTCGATCTCTCAACTTCTCGCTTGATCAATGACGAGACCGATCGATTTCGCTATTAGAGTAATATTTCATTTGTCGCGCGACGAATTTTTGAAGTGTATCGATTGGCAAAACAAAATAGAGAATTTCTAGGGACTCGTCGCGCGACAAGTGAGACAGCATCCTCGGAACATTCCGCAGTTCCGCGACTTTCGGCACACGGCACGAGCCGTCTTCTCTCGCGTCGACAATCGCGGAGTGATTTCCGGTGATTGATATGTATCATGCGCAACACGTTCCCCGCGCGGGATTTGGTCGCGTATTTTGGAAGCGACGTCGACGCTCGCCGCCGTGTCTCGTGAACCGATTGACGATTGAATCTTGAAAGAAGAGGCAGCGGCGGGGTAGCGCGAGAGACTCCGGGCCGGGCCGCTACCGAAGGAGGCGTCCGTCGGGAGTTATGCGATGGACTGTACGCGCCGCGTGCATGGTTCGTTTGCTCTTTCGTTTGCGGAATTTTTTTCAGCAGGCGGATAATAAACATTTTTCTCATTGAATAATAAATAGTTTTTCTAGGGCAACGGGGGAGAGAAAACAGTGACGTGAAATCAACGTACACCGTTCGAATCCTCGTTTGTGCGTTTATCATTTATACGCTTCTTTCTCCTCCCCCCTCCCCCCATACTCCCTGTGAATTAATCGGCGCGTTCCTCCGTGCGAGAGTCGTTCTTATCGGACAGCGCTCCGAAGAGCAGACGGTCAATTAATTTCTCACACGCGCGCCCGCCATTTATTATTTACGATCGCGCATCGGTTTCCGTTCCATCGATTTTAATCACATGCGAGTCCCCAATGTGAGGACTCGCGGAAACCTAACCTGTGTCACTCTTAAGCCCATTCTACAATGGCAGTAAGTTGTAAGGTCGTAAGGAAATCAACCAATTACAATTAAGTTTTCTTATTAAAGCTTAACTATAATTGGTTGATTTCTTTACGACCTTACAACTTACTGCCATTGTAGAATGGGCTTTAGCGCGAAGATTCCCTCCCGTTCGGCGAACGCACCCGAGTCTATCTCACGACGCGTACATACATGCGCGCCCGCGCGCGAATGTCGCGCGAGTGCGCACGTGTTTCGTGCTCCGCAAATACCTGCGAATATCTTCTGGGGAGCCATACCTTCGCCTTCCCTCGCGATCTTATCCCCCACCGCCCACGAATCTCTCTCGATTCGCGCAAAGGGATGGCATTTTAAAAATCGACTCGAACGAGCTTTTCCTGCCTTATGGCAACGGGAGAAAGAAGGGAAAGAAAATGTCTTTTAATCGAATATTCCTCGAAATTAATTCGCAGCCGAATTTTCGATGCTCTTTGTCGTGTTGATTCGTCGCATTTTAACGCATATATCCTGTTTATCATCCGATTAATATTGCAGCATAATACAGTCTAATATTCAAACGCATTTCTCATTAAATATTAATATATGTTAATTATAATATTAATAACGGTACGAGAATAATTATTAAATGGCATGTAGCGCGAGCAGCGTTATTAGAAGCGACGTTGCGGGAAATTATACCGAGAAAATGTATTTTCTTTGTGTACGTGAAAATTTATTTTTATCGAGCACATCGTAATGCTCGCAGCGGGAGATCGACTTGAACACGAATGTTGACGAATTCTTTTCTATTTCTTTTTTTTCAGTTACTAGGCGGTGCTTGCTTCAGCCACGGCCCTTACACATTTTATAAGGCGGTAAGGATAAGTAGCGGTCGTGTCCTTCGTCTCGGCAGTTTCTTCCTGACGAAATTGTGGAGCGATGCCGATCTCGTTAGCATCGGCGAGCTTCAGCTACTGTGGATGGACAGTCGTGGACCGAATCAGCCACTGGCGTCCTTGCGGCTCTACTTCTTACCTGAAAACACGCCGGATGGAAGAAGGGACACGCACGGCGAGGTATGTTTTCCTGAAAATATATATATATATAAACGAGCGAGGATTAGACGTGACGAATTTTGACAAAATTCTTTCGACTAAATTAAATGCGGACGCACGTCTTTTGAAGACGTTTCTCATTTAAAGAGCTTTTTCCCCCAAAGGAAAACAAAGTTGTCTCATCCTTTTAACAAATATCATCACTTAGCAAATATCAAGTTATTTTTCTATGTTTTGTCATAACCACTTTGTTCTCTAAAAAAATACATTTTTTAAAATGGTTTGGAAATGAGCTCTTCATTTGAATAGGTCTGGTCATAGTCGCTTCATTGAGTCGCTTTACCGCTATTAAGCGATAATTTCTGCCTTACCGACCATCGTCGATAACAGATGTTGTCGCGTGACGCTTCGGCCTTATCATTTTTCCATGTTTCGTATTATTTCGTCAGTGCTATTTCAATGCATATGACTCTGTGGAAATTTTCACAGAGCGCCGCTAGTTCGGGAGACGAACGTATCGACTTCTTTTCCCGTTGAGAATACACACGCGCCCGCATAACCCCGAGTTATTTATCTTGCTCTAATATAAATTCAAATATTCTTGTACATATCCGGCATATACAACACTCGTTATATCGCCACACGTTAATTCGGCCGGCATTATCGTAATGCAATCGAAATAATCACGTAATCGCGACGTCGCGCATCAGCGTAACTATTTCCTATGCGCGAGATCAAATCGAACGATTACGCGAATCACGAAAGAGGCATTATTCAAATATGCGGAAACACGTTGAGCGCCCCCGGGGGCGAACAAGCGAGCGGAAAGGCCAGGCAAACGAAACTTGTGAAATATTGGCATGGTCTTAAAGCCACTTCGAAGGCTGAAAGGATACGACCCGTTCGACTAACCCCCCTGCCTGACGTTAGTAGGGTGGCTTTTGGGGTCGTCACGCTCTACGCCTTGTTGTTCCATTGAGACATCGTCAATTAAGCGCACCCCTTCGCTCGTCATTTTCACTGTTTGCAGGGCCGATTATTTCGGAAGGGACAGCCGGGGCTCTCTCCGACTGTAATCAGTATCCAACCCTCGGAAATACTGTCTTTGATCCTTTCCGCTTTTGTTTATTAACTAGAAACACACGCGGAATAAATGTCCTCGCTGATGCTACTTATCAAATTTAATTTTTTTTTTTCATATTCTCCTTATTCGTACTTGACGAATCGATGTCTTACCGCTCCCTTAAGACGATCGATATCACGTTTAGTTTAGCGACGAGGGGGGATTGGTCGATTTACAACGAAGAGAAATGTTGTTTCTCCCATTCGTAGCACGGGAGAAAAAAAACGCTGACGAGGGGGGCCTATAGCGAGAAGGGTGCGCGGACGGTCTTCTTTGATGGAAATAATATTATGGACGTCGCGAGTAGCATAGTATCTCCCTTCATCGTGCATCGTCGTTGCTTTGAGTTTGCGTGCGAGTTCAGAAATTGTTCGTAATGGCCACTTTCTTAAAAAAACAATAGGGTAGAATATAATTCATAGTTAGAATAGAGAGGGGGGGGGGNGGGAGGGAAGGACAACAAACTACTAGAGATAGAAACCTGTAATTGTGGCTGCTATTTTTGACCCCTTTGTTCTTCGTAATTGCTCCAGAAAGGAACTTAACATTTTCTCGCCGATAATTATGTCGAACAACGCGATAGAAAACATTATCTCAAGTCGGCGCCATTGTAGCGCTTCCCTAGTCTCCAAAGCGATATCGCTACAAATTATTTTGTCTTTTTTTTTTAACTCTAGTATGCATTTATAAAGAGATATTTCTGTTTCTTGCCCTTTCATTCTCTCGTGTACGCGCATGTTATCGCGAATCGACCGTGTCGTATGTAATTGACATGATTGATGAGCACGACTAGGATGGAAGGGGGGACTTTGCTTTATCTTGGATATCGAGGCAAAATATTTAATCCAACAGCTGCTGGCAATCCGGTTTTTGGTTGCTTTACAACGAGAAAAGAATTTTCATGAAATTCCCCGATACATGGACATTCGTAACAGTTGAGGACTATTTCTACAAAAATGTCAAACTGTAATGAGATTTTCAAAATTGGAAGATACAACGATATGAATTATTATATTTTAAGTGAAATAAATCAATTGTGTTAATTGAATATTCCCGCACGTGTGTAATAATAATTCACATTGATACGCTGTTCTAAATAATACATGCCATTTCCTTCTCTTTCAACACATTGACGTACATTTCCAAAAATAAAATTTTCCGCAAGCTTTTATTTCCATCGCTATATGCTGTATAACCATTAACCTTTATAAAAAGAATATAAATAAAAAGAATATAAATAAAAATAAAAAGAAGTATTCTAAAACGTGAAAAATGTTGAAAAATATTTTAATAGGCTCGTTGAACGATTTAGTAATGATGTTTCCTTCATTATTGCTTTAATTTCATCTTTTTAATTTCAATAGCTTGTAACATCGAGATGGTTCAAATACATTTGACAATTAATACAAATAAATTTTATAACAAATTTGTACTAATCTCGAACGGAGAGGAATGTTAGTGCAGGTGCAATATTCGCACGATACAGTTGATTATTGGAACGGAACCTGTGTGGTTGCATTAGCCAATAATTATACCTACGTATTATCGCAATCGACGTTCGCGTTGCAATAATACTTTTATATTATTCCATCGGTTCGGTTCTAATTAAAATTTTATCGAGATTGTTTACTCCGCAATTCAAAGTTGATTACATTGCATTCTCTATTTTTATCCCGCGATGCTGCCAATCGAAAGTTGGCGCAAACTCAACGAGAATCCGTTTCGCGAAACTTGCTATTCGAGTAACCGCTATTAGTTTGCGTGAAGTCATGAGAAATTCCAACTACGGTTAACATTTATTTATAACATTTCTAATCCGTGAATATATATATATATATATGTACATAAATTCAAATTCAATAATGTTGAAAAGGTTAAACCAATTTCTCTCCCGTACCAATGTGTATTTATTCGTTAATTCAATCCTTTAACAATAAATTTGATGAAAACTGACGTTACGTTAATTATTTTATTATATTATATTATCGAGCTATCTCGGCGGGTATTATAACAAATTACATCTAAATTATTCTCATTACGGAGCTGTCGGAAGTACAGTTAATCGACTTTAAAGAATCTAGAATACTGCGCGATAAGAAGATTTTATTAAATTCTACGAGAAAGCGAATATTTAATTAAATCGCTCGAAATGAAAATAAAACTTTATTATCTCGCCGAATTGCCGCCGTGTTTGTTTTACAAACATTTCGTTACAATGAAAAATTTCTTCGCTACCAGTTTAGCCAGTTTAGAGAGACGGCGAGACGTTTTTAACTCTGTCTAAGTAATGCAGAATAAGCTAATTAATTATTCGAGCGTGATTACGTGCAGCAGGTACACCCGGTCCGCGTGGAATGCGACGGACTTGTTTACGTGTGTACAATGCACCAACACATACCGGGCCACGTATACGTCCGCGCGCGTGCGCGCGCGTCCGCCTCGCTTTTATCAGATGCAGCAACGATTTTACTTTCCTACCAACGAAAAAAAGATAGCGCGCGTCCCGCCTCGTTACTTTGTAATAGTTCAAAGAACACCGCTCCTCCCGTAATTTTCGTAATTTTAATTCGCCTGCTCGGTACAGGCGAAAGTATGCATTTTTATCCGGCGCGTGCAAAATTTTTAATTAAAATTCTCGTTCTTTCCTCCGTCCGATTCGTTCGATAAAGCAATTACGCGTGTCATTATCTTCGCCGCACATATAGTAGGCACGCGCAGAGGAGAAAGTTCAATCCCCGAAGTAGATCCAAGGAGATAAGATAATTTTTCGTCCCGAAGCTCGAGTTTACGCGCGAAAAAGCAGACGTGCGCTATTTTTTGCGGAGAAAAAAAATCTCTCCTACCGTCTCCCGTCTCTCACCTTCCAATACGAGTTTACGGTGTGTCTACGCCGCGCGCTACGAGCGTTTATCGCTCCATTCTTTTGTTCACCCCCCCCCTCCTCTTGCCCACCCGAGTACGCGAGCGCGAACTCGTCACGTTAGAATAATTCGATGTTCTAAATAAAACTCGTGGAATTCGCGTGCACGCAGTTGTTGTTCGGCCGCTGGAGGACGGAGGAGAATCCACGACGCGGGTGAATGTACCCTTAAGCCCGTCACACAACGAGAGATCGCACGATTAAGACCCACCGCTCGGACGGTCCGCCTTGACGAATGTCGAAAATTTCACCCGCGAATTGTCGTTATGCCGGTATTTCCTTCCAACTCTTTTGTAACTTGCAAAATCCGCAATATTGAATTTCACGATTTAAGCTACTTAAATTGGAGCTTTGCATGCGAAAAACGTATTAAATTCCTTTCTAAAATACATATTTATTGGAATATAATTATTCTATGCACCCCGTGCATTAAATCCACTCAAATGGAATAGCTAGAATTAATAGAATCATCGAATATTTAATGGCGATTCAATTAAATGGTAAAATGTACTTTATATATATATGTACACATATACATATATACATATATATATGCGTTATATGCACTAAATTGCAATCCATGAAATTACATTACATTTATATACATTGCGCTCCTATGATTTCAATCTCGTAAAAATTTCATTTTTAGAGATTTCATTTCACGCGCGCAAAAACAAGCAGAAAAACAAGTTTTTACGTTTTAAGAGATATGTTGTATTTTCCGCATTACAAATAGAAAAGTAATTACATTAAGGGCAAGGCAATCTGAAAATCTACATTAATTAAACCTGAAAATTAAACTGCCGACGACGACATATTTACAGTGATTATTTTTCTCCATTATCTGTCAATTAAAAATCAGATATATTCTCATGTATCGCGCACGTTTCTCGCGTATAAACAATGAAAATAGAATCCGATATCTAATTTCATATTCCATTGAGATAATTTAGTTTCCTGAATGCGAGGCGGAAAACGCAGGTACGAAGGTATTAAATACGATATACGGGAATAAGTCAACATTATATAACGCTCCTCCTTGCGACATTATCATTAGCCAAGCTCTTCTCATTAACGACAACAATGTCGACGTAGTTACCAGTATTATCATTATTATTGTCACAACTTTCCTCATTAACGAGAAAATTGAAATACTTCGCTTATGTATAGCGACGTAATATTATAGAGAAAAAAAAACGAAAAAAAATCTTTCGAAGAATGATTTAATAATACGAATGATTACTCATTTTTAGATGAAAAAGCCTGACGCGAGGAAAATCAACTATTTCAACTATTGACATTTTGATGCGAATCGATATCCTGAATTAAGCGAATTGAAGCGAATTTAATATACACAGAATAATATACATGTGTGGAGAGATAACTTTTGCGAGATAACGACTTGCTTCGATTTGGATTTTTTAGTTGGATGTGGAAAACAATTCCGACGAGAGAGACTAAAAACTGATTCGAAATTCTTAATCGAACGCATCCTATTGAACGATGTGTCTGGTGAATTTAATTAATCGATCAATTCAAGAACCATGTTGTGTTTGCATCGGGAAAGCACAATAGAGTAGTGCACGTCGATGGAAGGTCAATGAACGCGTAATTTCATCAGCTAGCCACTGTTGTGTTACAACAAGGCAATTAATATATTCATCGAGTCGATTTGATGAATTAGCAAAGCAACGAGTGGTCGATCGTTGCGAAGTTTCGGATTTGGACGACACACCGGACATGTCGGTCATCGATTTTCGGCCGCGCCGCATAGCAATATCACCCCCCTATTCTAATCATTTGCATCTCCAGTAGTCTTCCCACATAGTTTTGATTACTACATAAACCTACTTTCACGAAAAATTGGAGCTTGCATATATATTATTTCTCGTGCTTTTCCAATACTTACAATTGGAGAAAACAATTTGTTCATTATTATTAGAAAAAAATATTAATCCGTACTGTCTCGGGATTATCGTCCCATCGTCATCGTGTCTCGCGATATGACAGGGGGATAAATCCCTCAAGATAATAAAATAAAGCATAGATTCTCGCTTTTCTCTGGCGACCGGTATTTGGCGGGTATTAGGCATTCGAGTGGATTTATGCGAATGCAGTTCGGCGTGTGCGCTTTGCTATGATACAGTACAGCGGTGCGCACGGTGGTATTGGTGCGTTGCCGTTGCAACGTGGTTGGCATGGTTGGCAGAGTGGGCGACCGTGGGCATGGAAACTGGGGAAGGGAAACGAGGACAGGGGGATAGGCCACGGGGGTGTCGAAGAGAACCTATAGAACGGGGGAGGAGAGGTAGTCCGAGCCACTGTACCGGGTAACCGGGAGCGAGGGAGAACGAGGGAGAGGTAGTGTTATTGGTTTTTGTTGCGCATGCCTACTGCCGGCGCCAATCTGGCGAATTATTAGCCAAGTTTAACCGGCCGGAGGTGAGATAGATTATGACAGGAGCTGGCAATTTAATACCTTCCTCCCATTGCGCAAACCTCGAATCTCGAATCGGGAAAGAATCATTCGATAAGTTCTCCGATGTGATGGGAATGGGCGAAAATTCCACTTGTCCTTCCACTCTTTCCAGGATATTTCCTTCCTGCACAACTTGCAAAGTTGCAGAACTTTTATAGAGTCTTAGCGGATTTCGCAATAATTTCATAAACTTTACGATAATAATTATAAACTTGCGTTAATAATTACATTTTTTAAATATTTTAAAAACCTGCTTTTATGAAATATAATATAATAAAAATTAATAAACATTAAATATATTAAAACATAAAATGTATATACGATATTCTATTTAAATTTTGTACACTACAATTATTTACGTTTTATCAGTATTCCCAGTAAACTCACTAAGCTTAATTTACACATCATTACAAGCGCTAATGCAGAGTCGCGAAACTTTATCTCGAATGCGGTATTTTCTGTAATTAGATTTATGAGAGACGACTGTGGAAAATAATAATAATAATAATAATAATAATAATAATAATAAAATAATAGACACGTAATGCGCAAGAGAAGAAATCAATAGAATTTTAATTTAAAAAAAAAGACGGAGTCTTTCAATATTGAAGATTCATCCGAATCATTTCGAAATGCAGCGGCGATATCAATGACAATGATGATACGGAGGGAACCGTCGGCCCTTCCAGCGACGTTAACCTTTAAATTGCTGCAGGTAGCATCCGAACGACCCAGACGAGGAACGTCTTGACAATACGCGCGTGTATATGCGTACGTGTGACTGTGCGCGCGCGTACACGAGCCAGTATCTGCACGCGCGGGTGTGTACGCGTGTGTACGTATACGCGTCTTAACCACTTTCACGGTGTGCATTTGATACCTGCAGCGGTTCTTTAAGGCGCATTCACAAGCATCTCAAGCACATTTTGCTTGCTTACGATCAACGGGATGAGATCCTCGTGGAATTGTCGAGGCTTGGTCTACTAATAGTATATCCTCTCACGTTTAATACGCAATATGTTTCCCACGAACACCGAAATGCGGATGGAGTAAAAAGCATCGGATATTAGTAGTCTTTTCATACTTTACACTCTTACATTATTTCTTTTTTTTTTTTTTTTATTCTTCTCATCTTTGCATGTAGAGATAAAGATTGGAGGATAATATCTCGATTAATTTAGAGATTAATGTATACAATTTTTTATGTTGTCTTTTTGTAATAATTTTGTATGACATTTTGTATTGACAATGACGAATCTATCCATGCGATTTCAAGTTTCTCACAACTCGTTGGTAAACATGGTTCTTAATCATTAGCAACATGTGAGTTTGATTCATAGGTACTATTAAATGCAGGTAGACATGTATTTTGATGCTAGCGATCACACACAGTAATTTTCGCAAGATGGACTAAAGTTTATGCCGTGTACATTCTCCCGAGGCGGGAAGGGTCGAAGGACGTGGCGTTTCCTCGAAACGTAACGTAACTCCATCGAAGTTTGCGCGTAACATTACGCTAATAGCTTTATTACGTTGCCGTACCGCGAGCGACTTGCTCGCCCAAACTGTTTCCATCATTTTCAAGATTGTCTGATCAGCTAATTCCAACGAGATGTGATAACCACGAGTAACGTCAGCATATTCCGACGTGTATCGCCAATTATGATTCTTCGATCGACCGGCGCGATTTTGCGAACTCGCGTACGTTGCGCAATGCTGTCTCTGCTTATGACATCTCATTAAAATTCACAGTTATAACAATTAGAAATCGCATTTATATAATGATCAGTTTTACGTTTATGATTTTTTTTTAATGGAGATTACGAATTCGCAGTTCCGCTTTTATGCGTTTTCTCGTTTTTGCCTCGAGTTGGAAATTGCAATTACTTGGTTTGCCATTTCTCGACTATAACAAAAATGAGATTTATTGATAAATTGATTTATACAACTATTGACATTCTGCATGTAGCAAATTCATTCTGTTACATTTTAACTTGTAAATTTATTATTGTTTTTATTATTTTGCTTGATGCCAGCGTTTAGAAATAACGTTTAACGTTGCACAGAAAATGTGAAATGTCGTGATATGGTCGAGACCAATGAATGAAAATGATTTTTGTACGAAAATGCCAAGTGAGTAGAGACGCACTCGCAGCTCAATGCGTATCGCACGGGCGTGGTAATAATTATTATACTAATATCATTAGTGCGGCGTGCTTGTTTAAAATTCGAATTTACGGCTCCCCGTGCGGCCCGGCGATCGATGCAGCATTAAATTACCCCGGAGTCGGGGCTAAAATTCCGCGCCGAACGAGTCTCGCGGAGTGCTTGGCTCCGTAATAAAGTCCGGCGTTGTTACAAAACATTAAGCTCGCCGTTGCTCGGCCAAATTGTTGCGCCCGCGTCTTTTCTCTCCGTAATTTCGCATCAAGTCGGACTGACAAACGGAAGAGGCGCACTCCGTTCTTCACGCCGTTACGCCTGTTGCCAAACCAAGTTGACTACCGGCTCTTATCGATCGGAGCATAATCGAAGCATGATTCGATATTAGGA